>BQNB010037053.1:6980-49710 GCA_026074375.1 Tanacetum coccineum | reverse complement strand
GTAAAATATCGTCAAGCATTTCCAATGACCCAAGGTATCTGGAATTCTCCCACCAAACAGGTTCTCATAAGCAGAGAACACTTCCATTGATGTGATATTCCCCAAGAAAGGTGGGATTCCACCTGTTAACTTATTTTTGCTAATTACAAGACGAGAAAGTTTCGAGAGTCATTCCCTTGGGTATGCTTCCAGTTAGCTCATTTAGATTGAGAAAAAGCTCTTCAAGGTTAGAACAACCAGACAAGTTTATTGGAATAACTCCACTGAAATTGTTTATGTTAAGATAAAGAATACGTAGCTTAGACAGACGACCAAGTTCATGAGGAATGGTTCCTTGAAAGCTGTTGTTCGAGAGAGAGAGAGATCACGAAGGAAGCTGAGGTTTCCTACATGAGGAGGCCTTTCTAAAGCCTTGTGAGTTCTATATAAAGCAATCACCGTCGTTTGTGCCGCTTTCCACATGAAACGCCACTCCATTCAACAGAAGATGAAAGAACACTACACTTAACTTAAATATAAATGAGTCTTGACAAATATAATTTTTAAACCAGTAGAACAATGATGTAAATGTTAAACACATCTATATTAGCGTGGGATTCCCATAAAGAAGAGCTTTAAACAAAATTCAAAGCTGAACCAGTCCTTGCTAAACCATAGTTTTACAAAAATGATTCGGCCAAACACAGTTTCTATGAAGATTCCTCAAGTGCCCCGCAATTATCAAATGTCCGATAAATAGATTCATAGAAGAGTAGACGACTAACAACAAAACAACTAGTAAAACAAAACAATGAACGAGATGTGAATGACAATTAATATATACTGATTAGATGATTCCGATAACAATCATATCAAGTATTGCAACTATTCAACTCAAACCCTAATAACTATATACGGTTTGAAAAAGCTAGTGAGCTATGAGCCCCAACAAATATTTAACTTCAAACTTCAGTTACTGAATTTGTAAAACATTTAGTTGAAACTCGACCAATTCGACACTAACAAAAAACGTCATAGATCCCTGTAGAAAGAGCTCATAAAGCCCGTATTTGCATAAGCTCAAAGGTAGCACTTCTAGTGCGAAACAAGTATGAGCCCATTCTTTAAAACTTGCTCTATTGATTATAAATTTCAATAAAAAAAATATAAAACACCCTATTTTTCGATTAAGAAACATAGCTCTATCTCAGAAAAAATAAAAATAGAAAAGTTGCACATGCCATATTTTGAGCGTATTATGCCAAAATATTTGTTTGAGAAAGAGTCTAGCCCAAATAAACTTCTTAAGGTGTTTGATCTCTCCAACTTTACCCGCGAATGCATCTGCATCACTGAATACATAAAAAAAATAATATTGAATTATAAGAAACAAGCACCATTACTTAAGTATACCCGTAATAAACCCAATAGAAAAAAATGCTAATCTTTTAGGATTTCCTCACTTAGGGAATCAACTTTGGTGATTTTAAAGAAAATCAAAGTAAACAAGTAGACCTGTTAGTAAAACTCAGAAGGTGGGAGCTGTTGTAATGGTATAGGACTTAGCTCATACAATTAGAAATTGTGAGCCTAGTGCGGCACACACCAATAAACAAATTGAGTACAATTTAAAACTTCACGTTTCGTTTCTAAATAAAACCTTTGACATAAAACGACTAGAAAAAATAACATGTGTGTTGTCTAATTTTGAGCCGTTTGATGATTCTAGAAAGTCTAGATGCGTTGAATGTAGTGATAAGAATATGGAGTGGAGACAAGGTTTGAGGTGTTGTGATAAGACCAAAACTCTAGTTTTTTATCCATTACACATTTAGGGTTTTGGAAGGCTATAATAAAAACCACACCCCTACTCATAGACGAATCATTGAAGCCAAAACACTCCCAAATCAGTTCAATCAATCTCTCCCTACTCCCCACAACTCAGCCATTTTGCATAAACCCTAATTTAGGGTCTCCTTTTTCGGTTCTGCCTAATTCATACTCCCTTTAGGATTATTTAAGTGTGATTCGATCCGCACAAGTTTAACAGCATGTTCTTGGCGTTTGGTTTACTATTGTCAAGGCGTCAAACAATTAGATTCCGATCTAGTTTGTGTTTCAATTTTGGTTGATTTCTCAATTTTCAGTGATAACCGAAATTAAAACCATAGTTTTTTCCTACTCTGATATTTCGGTCCAGAGCATGAGTTTTTGGCTTTGAAATCAGTAGGTTTGGTATACAAATTTATTGGGATAACACAATTAGGAATAGCATCCGGTGCATTTTGGTTGACAGTGAATAGTGTGAGCCACTCGGAAGGTGACATTTATCCACTTTGTTTATACATTTCTGTGACTTCAAGAGATAGATTTCTATAATTGTTCTTTTGTTTATTTCTAGTGTGTGTTAATCAATACACCGTACAATAGCCATATCGCTGCTACTCGTATTGTTAATTTAACAGTTAGTTAAATCAACAGTGGCATCGCAAAGCCAACTACGTTGTGATTTTTGTTACTACACGATAATTAAACACGCTACGGGGCTGCATGATATCTTAAAAACAAAAGATTATTTATTGTTTTATTAGGAAAATTTAGGCAATGATAAATATCATTTGCCATAAATAATGAATAAACACCTAGAATCAACACAAATGTAACTTGATAATAAGAATGATTAAAATTAAATATTAATTAAGCTGCCATGTTATTCTATTTTTAATTTATCTCGACCTTAAGACTCACGTAATCATGTTATATGATGTACGTGGCGATCTAGGTACTTTAGCAGAAAACCTAGTGAGAGTCTTTTGGTTCTCCGTTTGGGAAAGACTCTTTTGAGAACTCGAGGCATTATGTGATTTACTGCTTTTTAAATATAAGAGTCTGTCTTCACTTCTACTTTAATTTTCTGTCTGTTTTAAGTGCTTATATGTGATATGCCATGTGATGCTCAATATTTGCAAATAGACTTTATGAAACTCTTAAAACCGGACTTATACTTATACAGAAATTTGGAATTGAAAATGTCTAATATTGCACACGTAAGCATACTCCTTGTGAGCAGTTATGTGTTATTTGCAAAACGGGGGTTTTTGGACAAATAAATACGGATATTAAACTAATGAAATTTGATTTCTTGTGTAATTTTAGTTTTTATATGCTTAATATAGGGTTAAATTGATCTTTAATTATTCTCCCATCCCACTACATGCTTCGGCATATTAGAGAATTATTGGAATTACTTGTGTCTTCGGACGCATGTAGGAGTACAATATAGGGTTTTGATCAATTTGTAATTCTTTCCGCTATATTGGCAAGTATAAAACTAATGTTAACAAAGGGTTTCTTAACATATAATAGCATCATTTGTCAATTAGAAATACGGCTCACCCATTATGGACAAACTACAAGAGAAGTTTAAGGCGGGTTTAGGTTAGGCTCCCCAAAAGAAGTCAGGTTTTTAATAAGCTTCACGCTGACCTGTTTCTCCGCTTCTTTGTGAGTCCAAAATGGAGCTACTAAGAACATTTGACAAAATGATGTCTATACCAAAAAGGTTAACAAAATGTTTTCTTAAACTTTGCGTTACAAGTTGTTTTGCATGCTTCTTGTACACAATTTTGTCACATTTATGTGTATACCCCTATGTCAAGTTTTAAGTCTATGCCAGCCAAATGAAGAACACGTGCATTTGGATTGACTTCTCTGGTCAGACCTCAGGGCCTTTCCAACCCATGGCGAATTTTTTTCCATTGGTCAGACCTTTGTCAATTTTCGCACGTTCTCTTTTGGTCGACTTAAATCGAGTTACCTGGTCAGACCTCGGACCCGAGGCATAAGATGAGACAAAATATGCATTTGACATTTCTATATGATTTACCAATGTCAAAAGTCTCATAAAACTAAGAGTTGCATTTTATGCAATTAACGCTTGTCGCTTACCTTTTGCCCCACTTGTTTACACGTTGGTCAGACCTCCGGTAATAAGTAGGAGGTCAAGTTAGATCTTAGTCTTATTAGTAATTAATTGGGTAGTTAATTCTTTTAAGAATTTAATTATCGCCAATACTAATTGAACTTTTTCTGATTGCAGATGACTACCTCCATAGTTAACAATTTGGTTTTCAAGGGTTTCTTCGAGAAACAAAAACTAACTGGACCCAACTTTATTGACTGGTACAAATAACTTGGGATTGTACTATCAGTTGAGGATAAGTTGGATTACCTAGATCAACCAATTCCTCTTGCTCCTGTCCCAGCTCAAGCTGGTCAGCAAGTTGCTCTAGATGCTCTTGCAGCTCATGCTGCATGGATTAAAGGATCAAAAGAGATTGTTGGACTCATGCTCATGACCATGGAATCAGATATCCAACAAAATCTAGAAAACCATAGTGCTTATGAGATGTTGCAGAAGTTAAAAACATTGTTAGCTCAGCGAGCAGAGCAGGAGCTTCTTCAGACTACATGAGATTTTCACTCTTGCAGGCAGGAAGAAGGACAGTCTGTTAGCTTTTATGTTCTAAAAATGAAGGGCTATATAGACAATCTAGAGCGTTTGGGGCACCCCGTGTCACTTGGCTTTGCTGTGAGTCTTATTTTTATCTCTCTACGTAACGAAATTAACAGTTTTGTGCAAAATTATAATATGCACAGCATGGGGAAGACAGTTAATGAGTTGCATGCTATGCTAAAGCTCCATGAACAAACTCTGCCCAACAAAAACGCTCCTGCTCTTCATGCTATTCGAGCAGGTAAGGTCCAGAAAGGCAACAAGCACAAAAAACCGCAACCTCAATTGGCTGCCAGGGGACAAAATCAAGAGAAGGGGAAGAATAAGCTAACTTATGCTCCCAAGCCCAAGATTCCCCCTTCACCCAAGAGGGAAGATCCTGCTAAGGACTCTATCTATCATCAATGCGGGGATACAGGGCACTGGAAGAGGAACTGTCCTCAGTATTTAGCCAAGTTACTGAAGAACAAGAAGCTATCTCAAGGAGCTAGTGGATCAGGTTTCTTCACAATAGAAGTCTATACTTTTCCTAATAAATCTTAGGTTTATGATACTCGTTGTGTCACTCACATCTGTAACACTACTTAGGGGCTAAGGGCAAGTAGGAAACTGAAGCCAGGTGCTTTAAACTTGTACGTAGGCAATGGTCAGTGTGTAGAAGTTGAAGCAATTGGATCATATCATTTATCTCTCCCTAGCGGATTAGTTATTGTATTGAACAATTGTCATTATGCTCCCTCTATTACTAGAGGGATTATCTCAGTTTCCCGTTTGTACGATGATGGTTATGTTAACCGCTTCGTGGATAATTCAATTCAAGTTTCTAGGAATAACATGGTTTATTTTAGTGTTGTCCCATGAAATGGTATTTTTGAAATTGATTTGTCTTATTCTTATACAAATGTTAGTTCTATATATGCTTTAAGCAACAAAAGATCCAAGTCTAACTTGGACTCTGCTCTCTTATGGCATTGTCGTCTTGGACACATAAGCAAGAAACGCATTGAGAAGTTGCAACATGATGGACTTCTTGATTCAACTGACCTTAAGGCATTTGAAAAATGTGCCTCTTGTATGTCTGGAAAGATGGCAAGGAAACCTTACACACATCAAGTGGAAAGGGCCAAAGATCTACTTGGACTAATACACACCGATATATATGGCCTATTTAAGATCATGTCAAGATAAGGAGCAAGCTACTTTGTCACCTTCATTGACGACTTTAGTCGTTATGGTTATGTTTACTTGTTAAAGCATAAACATGAAGTGTTAGTGTATCAAAAGGAAGTAGAAAATCAACTCGGTAAGACCATTAAATCGCTACGTTCTGATCGTGGGGGCGAGTATATAAGTCAAGAGTTTTTGGATCATCTAAAGGATCATAGGATTATCTCCCATCGTACTCCTCCCTACACACTACAACATAATGGTGTGTCAGAGAGGAGAAATAAAACCCTACTAGATATGGTTCGCTCCATGATGAGTCAAACAACTCTTCCAAAGTCCTTTTGGGATTATACCCTTGAGACTGCTGCACGCATTCTTAATATGGTTCCAACTAAGAAGGTTGAAAAGACACCATACGAAGTATGGCATGGGCAAGTCCCTAAGCTGTCTTACTTAAAAGTTTGAGGTTGTGAGGCACTTGTTAAGCGAGATACTCTTACCAAGCCTAATAAATTATAGCCCAGATCTATTAAGTGTATCTTTGTAGGATACCCAAAGGAAACAATGGGTTATTCCTTCTACTACCCACCTGAGAACAAAGTATTTGTTTCTCGGAATGCTGAATTCCTAGAGAATAGTCTTATAACTCAAGAAGCAAGTAGGGGTTTAGATTATCTTGAAATTATTCAAGAAGAAGATACGCGTCCTTCTATTGACACTAGCTTAAATTATAAAGAGGATGATCTAGAAATAGATGAACCTCAAAGTGATATCATTCCCATTTGTAGGTCCACAAGGAAACGACATGTCCCAGATCGTATGTGCTTATACATCAATACTGAGGAGCATGAGTTAGGGGTTCTCGGTGAACCCGCTAACTATAAAGCTGCATTGTTAGACCCTCAGTCTGATAAATGGCTAAATGCTATAAATGTGGAAATGCAATCCATGAAAGACAATGAAGTTTGGGACTTTGTTTAAAAAGAAAAAAAAAAAAGAAAGATCTACTCGGACGGCAAACCAGTGTAAGAAGTGCCTCTCAAAAAAGAAGACCGACATGGATGGAGCTGTACACACCTTTAAAGCTCGTCTTGTAGCGAATGGCTTCACTCAAACCTACGGGGTTGATTATGAAGAAACCTTCTCTCCTATTGCAGACATTAGAGCTATTAGAATTCTTATAGCCATAGCCGCATATTATGACTATGAGATTTGGCAAATGGATGTTAAAACTGCCTTTCTCAATGGTCATCTCTCAGAAGAGGTCTATATGGAGCAACCTGAAGGTTTTGTCAATCCAAAAAATATCACAAACCAGTATTCAAGCTGAAACGTTCCATATTATGGACTTAAGCAAGCATTAGAGGCAATGGACATAAACGCCGATGATTGATGAAATAAAGAAATTTGGTTTCACTCAAAATCGTGATGAGCCATGTGTATATCTTAAAGCTAGTAGGAGTAATGTCACTTTCCTAAATTTGTATGTCGATGACATATTGATCATGGGAAACAACTTTCCAATGTTACAAGATGTAAAATCCTACTTGGAAAGTGTTTTGCTATGAAAGATTTAGGTGAAGCGGCATATATTCTTAGAATCAAGATCTACAGAGATAGATCTCGGCGGTTGATTGGTTTGTGTCAAAGTGCTTATATTGTGAAAATCTTAAAAAGATTTCACATGGAGAATTCCAAACGTGGACGTATCCCTATGCAAGAAAAGCTAAGACTGCATAAATCACAAGGTGCTTCAACACTTGCTGAATTGAAGCGCATGCAAAAATGTTCCATATGCCTCGGTTGTCGACTCTATTATGTATGTTGTGAGATGTACTCGCCCTGATGTTGCGTTCGCTCATAACATAACAAGCCGATTTCAACAGAATCTAGGTGATCCTTACTAGACCACTGTTAAGAACATTCTAAAGTATTTGAGGAATACTAAGGACATGTTTCTTGTTTACAGAGGAGATATAAAACAAGAGCTCAGGGTTTCTTGCTACAATGATGTTGGATCAAGTCTGAGACTGGATATGTGTTTGTTTTAAATAAAGGTGCTATTGATTGGAAAAGTGTCAAGCAAAGCATTTTTGCTACTTCATCTGCAGAAGATGAGTATATTGTTGCTTATGATGCTTCTAAGGAAGCCGTTTGGGTTAGGAAATTCATTTCTGGGCTTGGTGTTGTTCCCACAATTGAAGAATCCATTAATATGTATTGTGATAATACTAGAGAAATCATTATAGCTAACGAATCAGGAATCACTAAAGGTGCTAGATATTTTCGTACAAAAGTTCACTACCTTCGTGAAGTTATTGAATTTGGTGACACAAATCTAGAAAAAGTTCACACATATGACAACTTAGCTGATCCTTTTACTAAAGCATTAGCCTTTCCAAAGCATTCAGGAAATACTAGGAATATTGGAATGATTCCAGCTAGTAGTCTCATGTAAATCTGTGTTTATTAGTTATTTGGATAATTGGAATTGTAAGACAATATTATTTTCTGATTAATAAAGATACAAGGTATTTGTTTTCATTCATATAACAATTGTTTATCCTATATTTGCATATTTAATCCTTGAATAATTTATCATTCTAAATATGTCCATTGTCGGTTAACAATATGGGAGTATTGTCACATAAGACAAATGTGAGTGTTGGTTATATATTCTTTGAATATTTGGATGGATCCGTTGTCATAAGTAAAATTTCAAAAATGGTTAGTTAAGTCATCCTTAGACATGAGAATACAAACAAGTTTTGGTATGCGTGGATATCACTTTTTAATTCTAAGTCAAATGTTGTCCTAAAAATGGTAGTTATAAAGACTATTACTAGAAGTGATGTGAAGCAGCATTCACAACACTTGTATTCAACAAAGAGATTGTTCCTCCACTTGATGTGCAGAATGATACCATTGACGCCTCTCCAGAATTAATCAGATAATTGTTTGGCCGAACCCAAAGGGTAATGCAAGATGATTCTTGATTATATTTGGTATATATGTATTAAGTTCTATAACGAGAATCTAAATGGTTAAACTATATGGAATGAGTTAGGATCCATATCTATGGTTTAGCGGTATTTAAATAAAGGGATGATTATAGCAAGAGATACATATCCATGCTACTAAGAAAGTTTATGAAACTTGATCTCAGACATTTCTAGTTTAAACAACGAATGTGAGTGTTGCTAGACATTTCCGTCGTTAAGTATTTGGTTTGTCTGCTACTCCAACTCCCAAGTGGGAGCTGTTGGAATATGATAGTTAGATTAGCTAGATACAACTAGAAATGTGTGAGCCTATTAGGGGCACACAAGTTAAACATTTAAAGTACATTTAAAACTTCATGTTTCATTTCTAAAGTAAACCTTTAGGACATAAAACGACTAGACAAGAATCATGTGGTTGTCCTAATTGTTGGAGCCGGTTTGGATGATTCTAGAGAGGGTCTATATTCGTTGAATGTAGGTGATAAGAAGAATTGAGTGGAGATAAGGTTTGGTGTTGTGATAAGACCAAAACTCTAGGTTTCTTATCATTATCACATTTAGGGTTTGAAGGCTATATAAAGACCTCGCCCCTAGCTCATATGGATGAATCATAGAAGCCAAAAACACTCCCAAGTCAGTTGCAATCAATCTCTCCCTACTCCAACTCAGCCGATTTCCATAAACCATAAATTAGGGTTCTTCCTTTCTCGGTTCAGCCTAATTCGGTACTCCCTTTTAGGGATTATTCAAGTGTGATTTGATCCCATAAGGTTTAAGCAGGTTCTTGGCTTTGCTTTACTAGTTGTCAAGGCGTGGCAATGATTAGATTTGATCTAGGGTTTGTGGTTTCATTTTTCGGTTGATTCTGCTCATTTTCGGTGATAACCGAAATTCAGGAAACCCTAGTTTTCCTAATCTAATTTTCGGTCCAGAAGCATTGAGTGGTTTTGGGGCTTTGAATTCAGTAGGTTTGGAATACAAAGGTTGTATTGAGATACACGTGAAGTAGGACTAGCATCCGGGCGCATTCATTGGACGTGTTTGTTTGAGCACTCGTAGAGGTGGACATTTATCCACTTTGTTTCATTACATTTTCTGTTGACTTCAAGGGTTAGTTTTCTATGTTTCTTTTTGTTTATTTATTGTGTGGTTAGTCATATACACCTTACATGATCCATATCCGTTGCGTACTCGTAGTGTTAATGGTTAACAATTATTTAAATTCCAACAGGTGCAAACTTAAATCAAGCTCTAAGATAACGTTATCAAAAGCTTGTTTGGCCTAGTGACAGGCCCTAACACAAGTCAATGTAAAAACAAAATATACACAGCTTAGCGCGTTGCTGAATATAACTATGTAAAAATTTTGAGGGATAAAGAGTATAAACCATACCTTTCAGGAGGGTTCATATTCTTGTAATACAACACAAAGAAGTTCAAAGTCAAACCCAAACGAATGTGGCGGGTAGGAGACAAATCAGCTTCTGTTGTGGTGGAAGCCACTGGTTAGTAAATTGAGAATGTAAAACTTACAACCAATCTGGTAACACTGCTTTGTGTGGGCTTAATATTCTTTTTGTGTTGTAGGCAAGTAGGCAACAAAATAAGAGTTTATACATTCATAAACATGACGAACGACTAAAGTGGATCACCATAAAGATACGACACATAATATCAGATGATGAAAGCCTATTGACGTCGATTATAGATGAATGTATGCATAATTAATATTAAGATCAGATTACACTGTTAATATTGTGATCAGGAATCCTACCCACGGATCATATTAATCCCAAATTACATTAAGCTAGTTTATACACATTTCAAGGTATCACCATCTAACAGGAAATCTTTGGTTTTGCATTTCGTGTGCATGTCACATATATCATAATCTATACAGAGCTCTAACATTAATCCACCCGTGTATAAAGAATGTACTCTTAGACGAATAAGTGGCCCAAGCCCGATTGTGGGCTTGTGGTCCATTAGGGTATTAGGGTTTCACTATTATAAATACATAGCTTTGTAAATAAGCAACATCAAACCTAACCCTAATGGACCACAAGCCTATAATCGGGCTTGGGCCACTTATTCGTCTAACATGTACAATTCATAGTTTTTCCGTTCTTAAATATACATCAGATATTTTGCGCATACAAAGGGTACAATAATTATGAAAGATAAATAAGTAGGCTTAAAACCAATCTTCATCATATGGTAAAGCAGAAATTCCCTTACTTATTTCTACTTACTTGATAGCCTTGAGTGAACATACTAACTTAAGCTCATATTAGCCATAGCTAGCTATAATCATGGGACACTATCTAACAGATAATGGCATCTTAAAGCCTAAAATTAAGCAAAATAAATACAAGTGATAACTAAAATGCAAAATCAAAGTACAACTTAAACCATAGATTAACTTGTATAAATACAGAATCTAGGATTACAAGTCATAATCCAAACAATGACATCATATAAATAATCATCTTACTTTGTAATTCTGTAACAAGGTCGGTGTGTGGAGAATAAATATTTTTTGTTGTTTAATCACTTGAAAACCACCCACCACTTGCACATACAGATTATAAATGTACTACGTCATATTCAATCTATGCAATTCATTTTGAAAGCAAAAAAAAATTATCACATCAAACAACAAAATTCAATAACATTCCCAAAGTACACAAGCGAATTATATATGTATAATAAATATTGTAAACTTATTCATTACTTAACCTAAGTAAAACTATCAACAAATATCAGTAACATCCACAGCTTACACAAATCGCTTGTATATTTACACAATATAACTTAGAATTTACACAGTTCAGCTTATAACCAGATTAAAACTTGACAGATAGACAACACAACTAACAATACAACTTCTTCCAGTATCAAACTCAACAACAACATTAATGAGATATTTAAAAAGGTTAATTTAACAACAACATCAATTGTAGCAATTTGGTACCTCCTAATTCGATTAGTTTGTTGTGATGGTGGTGGTGGTATGTGTAGAATCGTTGCATAGGTCTGATTTCCAGGATCGATTCATAATCAAACAAGCATCATGTAGACATCATTCAACAATAACATGAAGGAAACAAAGAAGATGAGTTTGAACCCTTTATAACTGATATATATATATATAACTAAATTGGGTTAACTGTATGTTACAGAACTTGACTCCTATATATACAAGATGAAACGGTATGAACAAAACAGTTAGATACATACCGATTCATAAACATTGTAGAACGCCGTGATGCATGTGATAATAGTAATTTTTATATTTTGATAGTTTTTTAAACTTCAAACATAAATAACATGAAACCAACTATAAAAAAAAAGACCGATAAATTGGTTACCTCATATACAATTATACAGAAACAAACACATGGGCGCGTGTTTTTAGCCAACTGCAATCTCATTGTCAAAACTTTGTTGATAATAAGAACAGAAGCTCACTGTATGACGTGGAAATTTCAAAAAGTCTTGAAATTGAAAAATCATTCGGTTGTGGTGAATACGGTTGTCCTTCCAAGAACAAAGAGAACAAGCGATAACTCGATGAAGAAGATTGTGTTTATGAGACTCCGGTCACAAGTCCAACAGTACAAAGTGATGCCTCCTGGATTATTCTGCAGATACATAACTGCAAAAAAAAAGTTTGGGTTAACTCGTTTGCATGTGGGACCCACAAGTTAAAAAACGATAAATGACATGAAATGAACCTTAAAGTATGACATAAGTAAGGTTAAGGTTTGAGATTTTCTTTGTTTTGCATTCATGTATTCAAAATTTTAAATAAAGAAGTTTGACTTTTGAGGTCGACAGGACTCTAGTCAACTTTTTCGGTAATAATGAATTATATGGAACTCTATAAAATATACCAGTAATGAAAGAATTCGGTATATAAATTTTCACCAAAGCTGTTATTAATCTGATTTCATGATACTCGTATCGTTGACTTCAAAAGTCAAACTGTAGTCGCGCATCAGTAAACCAATGGCAGATACAAGATCCCGACCAACAAAAATTTCCTTCTAAATGCATTATAAGACAAAAATGTTACTTTTTATACTACAATATATAAAGTTTATAATTTTACTTACGAAATGATTGTCGCCTATGGTACGAAGATAAATAAGACGTGAGTTGTGCGTTTGTAGGGAGTGGAGCATAGTTCATAGCTTCCATATCATTTTCTGAAGAAACCGATCTCATTAAGCTACTTCCAGCCTCCAAAATTCCTTTTGAATGTGAAAATCTCATATGAGACCTATCATCGGTACCACATGATGCTAAAGTATGCCACCTACTTGCTAATGCTGCAATGCCTTGTGCCCTGTGGGATATATTCGCTGCAACATTTAAACAAAGAATCACCCCCACAACTTGTGCAATTGAGGAAACCTGTCGAAAATGAAGCAAAATTTTATGATACCAGTACCTTTTGACTTTTACAAGTCAAAGAGACACCTTTATAACTTTTTTATATCTATAGAAGTGAGAAAACATAGAACTTTACCGCAAAATCACCGCCGTTTATGAATGTAACTTTATCTCTAAATTCTGTGATCTGAAACAGAGTTGCAAACTGGTTCGAGGTGACGACTATGAACACAAGCAGAAGGTAAATCCGGAACCTATGACTTATCTTAGACAAATGATGGCGCAAATGGGCATGCTCTTCTATAAATACCAAAATATCGGTCTATCTTTCCAAAAGGTTTCCATAGTCATCAAAGTGGATGATTTGAAAATTGCATACCAGATGGAAGACTAAACAGGATGATAGAAAAATCACGGTCACGTAAGTCCTTGAAACGGTTAAAGTGATTAAAACAGCCAAAAGATTGCCACCAGGACTCATGGTGCCTGTACATCATACGAACAACTTCACGAGCAATTTTCAAGATTAGACACGGAAGAAACCATATTACTAGTGCGCGTTTAGCCAAAAGATTGCCACCAGGACTCATGGTGCCTGCAATCATAAATGGAAGGTTTTAAGTATAGGAATATGAATATATAAATTCCCGAAAAGAGATCATTTTAAATTGAAATTCTGTAATAAATTGAACATATCTCTCAAGCATTTTAAGATTAATATATTCATTTGGAAAGATCGCAATAGCAAATTTATACGGACATCCAAACACACCCTTAAACCTCTTTTTGGTCTGGAAACATCAGCAAGCATTATCATAATCATTCGAAAACAGATAAGCAAAGAATCAAACTTTATTTCTAAACTTTCTCATATTCGCCTAATCATTATCATAATCATTCAAAAACAGATTCAGTCAAACATTTTATAAGACAGAATAGACTTTAGTGTTTAAAGGTCTATAAACATTTTAGCACAAGGGGCACTCGGTAAAGTAAAAATATATAACTAGGCCTATAAAGAAATTTGTATTCGTGAGTGGATGGCTTCCGGATACACTATTCCTAAAGATAACTAACCGCGTCTAAGGGGTGTTTGGGATAGCTTGTTAAAACTGTCTAAATGTCTAGCGTTTTGATAAAACATCAACTTATCAAGTAAATAAGGGAAATAAGGGGGGTGTTTGTATAAGCTTATATTTGGGCTTATGAGCTTATTTGACTTGGCTTATATAGCATAAGCTCATTTTTCTGGCTTACTTTCCATATTTAACCAATAATAAGTTCATAATATAAAAAGGTGGAAACAAATGAGCTTATAAAATAAAAGCCAAACTAAGCTTATGGTAGTATTAAGCAATCACAAATACCACCTTTATATTTACACAATCCATCATTCATAAAACATAAAACCAAACATAATAGGGATAATTAAAAAAAAAATGTATCTAACCTTGTCAAATTCTGACACAAACATTTCAAAATTCGACTTTTGTGACCATTCTACCCTTACGTTTTTTACCATCCTGAGAGAAATCTTTTTATATTTTATTTTTTTAGAACGGCACCTCAATGTCACTTGAAATCCGACCCCCGAGTTATACCATCTATAACGGGCAGGCCCCGGGACCCGAACCACTAGGGAAACCCCTAGAACTCATGGCTTCGCACTAGGAGGAAAATCTTGGATTTTCATTGTCTCTTGCGAGACTCGAACCCAAGACCAAACCCCCCCTCAAGCTCCAAGTGGAACTCAAGTGGCCAACTGCTCTGGGAGAAATGGTCACTGTACATAAACAAAATTCACACAAAGGTCGAAATTTGAAAGGTTTGTATTTTAATAGCAGAAAAATTCACACAAAGGGACAAGTTAGATACATTATAGCCGGCTTATGGCTTATTTGATTTTGGGCTTATGTTTCACAAGCTCACATTTTGTGGCTTATTTTGAAACTTTTTGGCTTATATAAACTTATATAAGTCAAAAAGTTTCAAAACAAGCCACAAAAAGTAAACTTACGAAACACAAGCTTAAAACCAAATAAGCCACAAGCCCGCTATATAAGCCGAAACAAACACCACTATAATATGAACAACTTACATCAATCTTGAGAACATAATCCTTAGAAAACCTCTGAACATGGCCATGATACTGATCAACAAACAAAAACTTCCTAACTCCATGTTTCCTCAAATTATGAGACAAACAAAGCAAAGCAACAGCAGCCAAACAAGCATGAAAAGACACAACCACAAGCTCAAACCCTTTAACTTGATACAAATCACATCTCAAACAATTAGTAGTCAACATCAGTACAATCACAGGTACCACAACACCAATCATTAAAAACATAAACCATGATAACCCAAATCTTAAAAATGAATCTTGGTTGAAACCCATTACAAGGTAGATAAAAATCCAATCTTTGTAGACCATTATCAAGATTATTGTCATAATTTTCTTGATCTTCATGTAGAATGTTGTTATGGGTTTGGTTTGTTTTTATTAAAAGTTTTTTTTTTGGTGCAAAGGGTGAATTATATTAATAATCAAAACACTCATACAATTGAGACATCAAGGATAGACAGGCCTATCCTTTTATGCTAAAACAGAATACACTAGCAAATGTACTTAGACAAAACTGAATACTAACCACAGTTCTCGAATACTAGCACTAAACTCTGACAAAACTAAAAAAACATATCTGACAATATAGCCAAACACTCTGTTCCTGTAATCTGTAATCTGCATATATCAGCAAAGCCAATTCACCACAAAAGCACAAAAAATACCATATCTTCTTGATTACATTTCCCACTTAAAACAAGCACCAAATCATTCAGCCAACATCCACAATAAAATGGGCTTGGATTGAGAAGGCATCATCAAGCAAGATATAGCACCCATTCACATAGACTGAAGGGCTATACCTGTCTAAGCTACATTTCCTCACAATTACCCTCTATAGGCACCCAATAGCTACATCCTCATTGGGCTGAATAGAGAGGATAATACAGTAAGGCATCACTTAAACAGGGAACACACACCCTCAGTCTAACCCATCCTAACCTCCTTTATCATAGTATATGGTGGACCAGTAAGATCTCTCCACCCTTAATGCAATGAACACCCAAACCATTACCCTTCACAAAGGATGAACCTACCTTATGGTACATTCAAACTGAATTAGACCTCTTATAGAGCCAAACACAGGAAAACTAGATTCCTCCCAAGGCCAATCTAGATCCTATGGGGCTCACATAAGTACAGTCACACCAGTTGAACTCCAAGTTATAAGTACTCAATCCTTGTATGGTCTGCACAACCAAAACTTAAGACAATCATATCTGCATAGGACCATTATACCCATCAGATTAGCCAATGTGGACTAATTTTGATTTTGAGCTTGCACCCCTCTACTTCTTAAGAACTTCATTTGGACATTCCATTCATCAGCAATCATTCTAACTTGTATAGTATTTTTCACAGTTAACCCTTGAAGTTGTAGCCTGATATTCTCCTTTATTTGATGCAGCAGATCATCTTCCTTTATTCTGCTATTAGAGAACAGTCTTGAATTCCTCTCCTTCCATATATAATACACAGTAGAAGCCAAAATTAATCTTCTCAGCACACTCCTAATAGCATTGGTACAAGGAAGACCTACCATTGTGTTCACAATGTCTCCCCACTCATCAGAAACACTACCCATATACATCTTACCTTTAATCCCTTCCCATATTTGCTTAGAGAAGTCACATTTAAAGAAGAGATGCTCATGAGAATCATTACACTTTTTGCATAAGGGGCACCATAGTTGTTCATTATTCCACTTCATCATCTTATCTTGTGTTGCTAACTTTCCTTTTATTGCCATCCAAAGTATGAATGCACATCTAGGATTACAATGGGAGAACCATATAACCTTCCACCAAGGGACAGTAGGTTGTACACATTTCAAATCCCTCCAAGCCTCTTTGATTGAAAAATCCACCAACACACCATTATTCTTCTTCCATTTGACATAGTCCTCATGATCACTATGTAATAAAGGGACTTTTAGATTTTTTAACTGAGTGAAGTTCCTTACCTAGTTCTTAGGCCAAGTGCACTCATTATTCATAATCATCTCAGCAACACTACAATTTTCATCTATCCTTGCATCATAGATATCTTTATTGGTGACAAAACTACTCAAATGACCCATTTCATTCCAGCTGTCTTTCCACATTGAAACATTCCTCCCATTCCCCACAATATGAATTATATGAGGTCTAATCTTATCCCTAAGTTCCAACAAAGCTTTCCAGGTGCCACTGTCATTATCTTCCTCCTCAACTGCCCAAAAACTTTTGCCTTTTAATTTGACCAGATTGACCCATTTTACCCATAAGCCCTCTTTTTTCCCAACAATCTTCCATATCAGCTTGCATAGTAACACTTCATTCCAGTCACCAAGTTGCTTCAGCCCAAGGCCCCCTTCACATTTAGGAGAACATACAACTTTCCATGCAACTTTTGATCTTCCTTTCTTTTCAGACCCATGGTTCCATAAAAATTTCTTTAATATTCTATCAATTTCTTTAACCACGGTTTTGGGAATAAGTAATACAGAGGTCCAGTATGTTTGCATAGTTGAAAGGACAGCTGAGATAAGTTGTAACCTTCCCGAATAAGATAAAAACTTATTCTTCCAATCTTGTATTCTATTTTTTATTTTGTCAACTAATTCTTTACAATCCTTTATACCCAGTTTCTTGGTTAAGAGAGGAATCCCCAAGTACTTAACTGGTAATTTTCCCACTTTAAAATGCATAGTTTCAAGTATTTTAATCTTCATGGCTTCTTTAACACTCCCAAAGAACACCACACTCTTATCCATATTGGGCTTCAGACCAGAAGAGTTACTAAATTCCATCAGTGCCTGCTTAATGACATTGACTGACTCAACATCCCCATGGCAAAGAACCAACAAGTCATTAGCAAATGATAGATGAGTAAGTTTCATTTCTTTGCAACCCTTATGATACTTGAAGCTTTTGCTGTCCTCCACATTTCTAGCTAACATCAATGAGAAAACCTCCATTATAAGGGTAAACAGATAAGGGGATATTGGATCCCCTTGTCTTAATCCTCTACCACTTTTGAAACACCCATATCTATCACCATTAATACCAATAGAAAATTTTGCTGAGGATACACAAGTCATAACCCAGGAGACCATTCTCTCATGAAAGCCAAAGTTTACAAGAGTGTCCTTCAAAAATTCCCAATCCACTGTATCATATGCTTTAGCAATGTCTATCTTAAGAGCACATCTACTAGCACCATTCTTACAGTTATAGCCTTTTAACAGTTCTTGAGTAATCAGCAAATTATCTTGAATCACTCTCCCACGTATAAAAGCACTCTGACTTATATTGACAAGTTTATCCAAACACCCTTTAATTCTGTTGGTGACGATTTTACTTATGCATTTATATATTACATTACAGCAAGCAATAGGTCTGAAATCAGAAACCTTGTTTGGCTGATGGATTTTCGGAATCAATGTAATTAAGGTAGCATTTATTTCCCCCAAGAGTTTTCCAGAACAAAAGAACTCCTTGATAGCTTGACATACTTCTTTCCCAATAACGTTCCGTGCTTTGTTTTCTCCTATATCAAACATAGCCTCTTTTATTTCCTTGTCAGTTACATCAGTCACCATCTTTGCAGCTTCCTCACTAGTAAGCCTGCTTGTAAACAAATTATCAGTATTCATAGCAATTCCTTTTTCATTGGTACCAAGAAATCTTTGGAAATGCTGCACAAATTGATCAGCAACTAAATTCCCCACAAATTGATTTACTCAATCTTAGCTTTTCTTGCATGGGGATACTTCCACGTTTGGAATTCTCCATGTGATAACGCTTTAAGATTTTTTCGATATAAGCACTTTGACATAAGCCAATTAACCGTCGCGATCTATCTCTGTAGATCTTGATTCCAAGAATATATGCAGCTTCACCTAAATCTTTCATAGCAAAACACTTTCCAAGGTAGGATTTTACATCTTGTAACATTGGAATGTTGTTTCCCATGATTAATATGTCATCGACATACAAGATTAGAAAAGTGACATTACTCCCACTAGCTTTTAGATATACACATGGCTCATCACGATTTTGAGTGAAACCAAATTTCTTTATTTCATCATCAAATCGTTTATTCCATTGCCTTGATGCTTGCTTAAGCCCATAAATGGAACGCTTCAGCTTGCATACTCGGTTTGGATATTTTGGATTAACAAAACCTTCAGGTTTGTAAACCTCTTCAGAGAGATATCCATTGAGGAAGGTAGTTTTAACATCCATTTGCCAAATCTCATAGTCATAAATCTTTCTTCTTTTTCATTACAAACACTCAGAATTCTGTTGATGTTTCTTTTGCTTGCAATTACTTTGTAAAAATACATTGTGTTTCTATCACCACTACTTATCCAATCCATTTTGGCTTTCAGAAACATAAACTTTTCTTCATCTTCTAATGCAGCAAAATAATCAGCCAAACATTCAGCTTCTTTAACCTTTGCATCTTTATCATGAGGGTTGTTGGAATTTAACAATCAAGTTAACCATTAACTCTTACGAGTACGCAGCGGATAGATCTAGTCTAGTATAACAATTAACATACATATAAAACACAATAAGGGACATGAAAAATAAATAGAGTACTAACCCTTGTAGTCACCAGCAAGTGTAATGAAACCGAGATCAGAAACTAGTGACTAAGTTGTCACCTCTATGGATGCTCACACAAACACGTAAACAAGCACGCCCGGATGCTAGTCCAAACTCCACGTATACCCAAACAACAATTGTTAACCAAACCAACTGAATTAAAGCACCAAAAACCACTCTTGTATTATCAACCGAAATTCAGTAAAGAGGTATTAGGGTTTAACCGAATTCGGTTGCTACAGTGTAACCGAATTTCACCAAAACAAAACCCTAATCGAATCTGACGATTGTCACTCCTTGACAACCTGTAAACCAACGTATCACACCTCCTGGAACAGCTTGGGGTCAGACCACAACTCGATTAATCCTAAATGGATCAACCGAAAATGAACAAGATGTGAAAAGAAGAACCGAAAATCAAAACTGTTTTGATTTGCTTTTGATTTCTGTTGTATATATGATAAGGAAAAGAAAACAGGTTTTGAGAGTGTGTTATGATTTTTATTTCACGCCTGGAAATCCAAGGGAGAAGGCTTTAAATAGCCTTTAAACCCTAACACATGATAAGGCTAAAACCAAGAGATTAAACCTTATCATACCACTTAAAACCTTATCACTAGTTTTCTCCTTCTTATCACCTTGATACAATGTACCAAGACACTTCCCAAGATCCTTCTAAGGGCTTCTAAAACCGGCCACTCAAAAGGTGTACATGAAACTTTGTCTTGGTCACTTATTTGTCCAAATTGGTTTACTTAGAAACTTTTCGTGAAGTTTTAACGTGCTCTATGCGTTTAGCGTGTGTGCCCCCAATAGGCTCACACACTTCTAGTTGTGTTCGAGCTAATCTAACTCACACAATCCAACAAGGGTTTCCTACCATTTTCTCTTGAGCATCTTTCAATTTCCCTCTACATAATTCCACTTTCTCAGCCAAATTGCCATTTTTCCAATTGAGCTTCCTCATAGGATACTTAATAGCTTTCAATTTTTGAACCACTCTGTACATATGATGGCCTGGGACTTCTTTCTTCCACACTTCCTTCACAGTAGGAATGAATTCCTCTTTATTCACAGCATAGTTATTAAATCTGAAAGCTCTTCTGGTCCTGGTAAGCCTTTTTGGGAAACTAAGTATTGCAGCACTATGATCTGATGTCATGAATGGCATAAATTGCCCATATGCATCAGGAAAGTCAGTCATAAAGCTTCCATTCACTAAAATTCTATCAAGTTTCTTCATAATACTTGTGTCAGGCTTTGATGGAGATTTTATCCAAGTAAAAATAAACCAGTGCTTTTTATATCCTCCATCTCAGTATTATTGGCACATTCAATCAGATCTTGCATGTCATTTGAAGTTTGGGATCCACCAGCTGAATGCTCCTCCACTTTCATCGTAACATTGAAGTCCAAGCATAGTCCATGGTTTATTAAGTACTATACTTGAAGCAGCTTCCAAATCATTCCATAAGATTCTTCTTTCCATACCACAATTTGCAGCATAGATGAAGCTGCAGTAAAACTTAATTTTTTTGTCCATAGATTCAATTAGACAAAAAATGGTCTGTCTAGACATGTTCACAACCATTATATTCACAATATTCCTATCCCATCCAACTAAAATTCTACAGCTATTTTGACTGTAACTCGAGTTAGATACCCAATCCCAACCTCCAAAACATCTATTACTCACCTCAGCAATTTTCCCAGGCTTAAGGTGAGTTTCAATAATTGCACATACATGAATTCCTTCTTCTTTTAATCAGCTTATATACTTCTTTTTGTTTTTTCAATTGGTTCATACTCCTAATATTCCAACTAGCTATTTTAAAATCCATAAAAAACTAGGAAAAATAATGATACCATACAACAGCTCAATGTAGAACAGCAGTCTCCACTCTACTGATTTTCATCAGCAGAGCACTTCTTAGCACACATATTCTCACTTCCCATAACATCCTCAATGTCCTCCATTTGATCATCCTTTTCTTTCAATCTGTCCTCCTCCCATTTTAGTTTGAAATAAGCAATCATATCTTTTGACCAATTTTGAGATTCAGAGCATGTTGGCTGGATTTTCTCATTCAGATAATGATCCACAATCATTCTATCTTTTAATTGTTTCAATTCAGTATTTTCATCTAGTACTTCCTCTTCTAGAACAGCATATTTGTTACTTGATTTTTCAATAGCTGACAGTATTTCATCTTGAATTGTCCAACCTCTACTTCCCTCTGTCCCACTTTCCTGGCCCTTCTTCTTGGTAGCTTTATCATCCTTATGCTTTTGATTCACATTCTCCTTTCTTATATATACTCCATTCTTAATTCTCCTAGTTTTCTCAGCATTTATAAACTCCCCCTTTTTTTGATTGTGAACATAACTCCTGTTATTCCTCCAATTATCCTGTTTTCTATTCCTCACTTCCACAAATCCATCATTCTCTTTGTTACTTTAATTGTTAACATCCTTTTCCTTCTGATTGTTATTCCTCCAATTATCCTGTTACTTTAATTGATTCACATTCTCCTTTCTTATATATACTCCATTCTTAATTCTCCTAGGTTTCCATTGATACTCAACTTTCACCACTTTAGTACCTTTCACTCTCTTATCTTTACTCATATACTGAATGCCAATTTCATCCTTATATCCCTTCTTCACATCAAACTCCACTAGCACCCTAGCAAATGTAGCCCTTCCTCTACCAGTTTGACATGCTTGAGCTGTGATATTGTCCATCCTCAAAGGTTTCCCAAGACTACTAGCTAAAGCACTTATGCCATCCCTTGTCCATGCTTCAGGTGGAACATTTTTCAATTTGGCCCAAATAGGTATTTTATTCTCCTCTTTCCTCTCTAACCCAATGATAGGATCCCATTTCTGCACAAACAATGGCTTATGATTAACAATCCAAGGCCCTTGTTCAATCACCTTCTCCATTCCCTCCTCATTCTTAAACTTGAAGAAACATCCACCATTATCATCAACTTGGACATCAATAAATCCATACTTGCCCCACATTTTCCTAATATGGTATCTCAAAGCATTTTCAAACATATAACAACCCACAAATTGTCCATACACAGTTCTTTTTGCTACCATGAGATACTAATTCTTCATCAAATATAACAAATTCACATCCCTCATCATCAGTCACAGTAGGCCTAAACTCCAAACTGGTATCAATTGACTGCTTATTCTTATGGACAGCAGAAGCATATATTTTATTAGGCATATTCTCCTTAATTCCTTCACCATTACCAATATTATTCTCACAATTGCTCTCCTTATGACTTCCACTTGTATCCCCAACATTCTCATCTTCTACATTCATATCACTCCCCATACTGTTATCATTCTCCTTAGATCCAAACACTCCCTTATTCAGCATAGGGCTAACATTTTCATCACATTCCTTGCCTAAATCCCCTATTCCCATCCTATCATCACCTGAATAATGATCCTTTTCATAGGATCTATTTTGATCTACAATTTGATTCGAATTCATCATAACATGATCATTATACTTCACAGGCAACCTAACTAATCGTTTCGATGAACGTGTTTTTGTAGGCATTTGGCTCAAATCAACCTCAAACAATACTGCTATAATAAACGATACAGATGCTCCAACTAACACTAAGCATTAGATAAACTACAAAATAGAAGCTTAATTTTTTGATTTTTAATTGACGAAAAAAGGCGGGAAAATCAAAATGAGGGGATTCTTCAATACGTAACTAAAATCTAAATTGCCACTACCAAAATGTGCGGAATCAGAACCTGAATCCAATGCTGTAATCAGATCACAAAACTACACAGAAATTGATAGTGAAATTAAGCTTTTACTAGTATTTTTATGGCAGACGAAAATGGCGGGAGAATTAGTTGGAGGAGAGAGAATCGAAGCGATTATCTGTTTTTATTAAAAGTTGTGTTTGTTGTGTTTCTTGATCTTGTGCTAAAATGATGACATTTGTGTTACAAGGTTTTTGGAAATGAAGATATGAAAAATGAAAATTGTTTTCTCTTTTTTTTTTGTATGGAAAGTTTCTATAATAATATTGGATATTTGACATTATTCTTGAAGAGGTGAGTTATTTTGCATACTAGTTTTTCTCTACATACCAAGGGACAAATCTAGACCATTCATTTCATTAGATTCCATTCATTTCATTAGATTAAAAAGACAAGATTTAAGATAAAAAAAAACATAGAGGGATCAAAAGTGTAAATTTACTAAAACTCACACTAACCACTCCCTCATTATTTGTAGAGTTGCCAAATCTTACCCAAATTGCAATTAATTAACCTTTTTGACATTTTTGTATTTTTTTTTTGACGTTTTTACGTTTTTACGTCTTTTTTACGTTTTTTTACGTTTTTGTACGTTTTTATGTTTTTTTACGTTTTTTACGCTTTTTTACGTTTTTGTACGTTTTTGTACGTTTTCATACATTTTCGTTTGCTTTTGCAAGTTTTCGTACGCTTTTGGGTGTTTTCGTCCGTTTTCGCACGTTTTCATACGTTTTCGTCTGTTTTCACAATTTTTCTTCTGTTTTCGTCCGCTTTCGCACGTTTTCTTTCGTTTTCACACGCTTTTACACATTTTCGTCCATTTTTTGGACATTTTCTTACGCTATAATCTGGATTTGCGCGTTTTCGTCGGCTTTCGCTCGTTTTCATCAGCTTTCGCGCGTTTTCGCCGGCATTCGCGCGTTTTCGACGGCATTCGCGCGTTTTAGCCGCCTTTCGCGCGTTTTAGCCGCCTTTCGCGCGTTTTCTTCATCCTTCCCGCGTTTTCTCCGGCTTTCGCGCGTTTACGCTGGCTTTCGTTCGTTTACGCCGGCTTTCGCGCGTTTCGGTTGGCTTTCGCGCGTTACGGCCGGCATTCGCGCATTTCGACCGTCATTCGGGCGTTTCGGCAGGCATTCGGCTTTTCGGCCGGCATTCGCGCGTTTCCGCCTGCTTTCGCGCGTTTCCGCCTGCTTTCGCGCATTTACGCCTGCTTTCGCGCGCGTTGCGGAGAGCGTTCGGGCATTTCGGCCAGCGTTCGCGCGTTTCGGACAGCGTTCGCGCGTTTCGGCCAGCGTTCACGCGTTTCGGCCAGTGTTCGCGCGTTTCGGCCATCGTTCGCTCGTTTCGGCCAGCCTTCGCGTGTTTCGGCCAGACTCCGCGCGTCTCGGCCAGCCTCCGTGCGTTTCGGCCAACCTTCGCGCGTTTTGCTTATGCGTGTTTCTGCCAGCGTTCTCGTATTTCAGCCAGCGTTCGCGCGTTTTGGCCAGTTTCGCGTGTTTCGGTCCGCTTTCGAGCGTTTTCGTCCGCATTCGCGCGTTTTCGTCTGTTTTCATCAGCTTTCATCTATTTTCGTACATTTTCGTCCATTTTCGCACGTTTTCTTTGTTTTTGCACGTTTTCATACCTTTTTAGACGTTTCCATCCGTTTCCATATGTTTCGGTCCGTTTTCTTATGTTTTCATTTGTTTTTTACGTTTTTGTCCATTTTCGCACATTTCTGTCAATTTTTGTCTGTTTTTACATGTTTTATCTGTTTTAGGCAGTTTTCAAACGGTTTCTCCTGTTTTCATACGTTATTTATCACTGATATTATACCAAAAATTTTAAAACCCTTAACCACTAAACCCTATACCAAAAACCCTAAACAACTAAACACTAAACCCTATACCACCCTAAACCACTAACCGCTAAACCCTATAGCAAAAACCTTGAACCCCTTCCCTAACTACTAAACCCTATACCAAAAACCCTAAACCCCTAACCACTAAACCTTATACCAAAAACTCTAAACCCCTAACTGCTAGGTATAATATCACAAGTAATATATACATAAACTTTTAAATCTATACCAAAAACCATAAATCCCTAACCACTAAACCCTAAACCCATAACCACTAAACCTTATACCAAAAACCCCTAAACCCCAACCGCTATGTATTATATCACACACACACACACACACACACACACACACACACACACACACACACATATATATATATATATATATATATATATATATATATATATATATATATATATATATATATATAGACACACACACACACACAGAGAGTAGAGATCCAGTAAGAAGTAAATTAAAATAAAAAGTGGTGAAAAGTGACTAAAATCACACATTTAAGATGCAACGACTTGCATTAGATGCATTTCTATTCATTTAGATGCACCATGTTGAGTTTCGAAAGTTAATTTGATATGTAGATGGTGCAAATTGATTTTCATGATTTTGGCACATGTAGATGAACAAAAAACAAGATAAATCATGAAATGCATCTAAAATATGTATATGCATCTAATTAAAAGCTAGAAAACACATTATGATGCATTATAATGCATAGGGATGCATCAAATTTCAGTCGATGCATCTTGAATATACGGTTATAGTTACTTCTTATCCTTCTTATTTTAAAAAAACTTCTCATTTGATCCTAACTCTATATATATATATATATATATATATATATATATATATCTATATGTATATATATATATATATGTATATATATGTATATATATATATATATATATATATATATATATATATAACGATGCAATGACAATTCTTCATTATCAGTTAATTCAAAAGTAAACTATTAAATAGAATTTTACATATAGCGTCCCATAAGACTATAATATCATAAGTGATATATACACAAACTTTAAAATCTATACCAAAACCATAAATCCCTAACCACTAAACCCTATACCAAAAACCCTAAACCCATAACCACTAAACCTTATACCAAAAACCCCAAACCCCAACCGCTATGTATAATATCACAAGTGATATATATATTATATATATAAATTTTAAAACCTATACAAAATACCTAAAACCATAACCACTAAACCCTATACCAATACCTTTATAATTAAGATTCACACATAGCTTAACAATTATTACCCCTGGCATTGTAATATCACCAGTAATAAATAAATAATAATAAAATCTCATATGATAAAGTAATATAATGTGACATTAGTTATGGTATTTCACATATAATTAATATCACATGTGATAAAACAATATAATGTGACACTAATTATGGTTATTTTTGAAATTCTTAACATGTAATCAATGTTACCTATCACTTGTGATATTATACTGGTAAACAAAACAAATCAATCCAATGCTAAAGTGGAAAAACTAGTTTGCAAGTGAACACCCAGACGAGGAATAGATGAAGCAGTTTGTGGAAGAACGAAGAAAGAGAAGAAATATGAAAGTAACTGAAAAAAGTGCAGGCTACCTTTTGTAGACAATGATGCAGCCTTAGATGGTTTGGGTTATCTGAATATATATAACCAGACATGAATAATATCTATTTTTTGTCATTTTATTGCTTTATCATCTGTGATATTATTCACATGTACAATACCATAATTAATTTCACATTCTATTACTTTTTTACGTGAGATATTACTTTAAAGTGACTATGACGAACAATTTAAATACTTTTCATCTTTGATACAATGATATATCACAAGTGATAAATAAGTGTCACCTACAAATACCAAAATGAATAAAAAGAAAGTAAACTTTGAAAATATAAACTTGAAGTATTTTCATAAATCAGACGAGTGTTGCTTTAGTTTAGCATTGCTTTGAGCAAAATAAGAATTCACCTAAAGAGGTTTAACCGTTTTATTCCTACTAAGAGTATAAAATCGCAAGCGGTAAATAATATTCGTTACATGGTAAAAATTCTAAAAAGAACAAAAATTTTGAGCAAAGTTTAATTCTTAAGCAACCTTGAACCGACAATAAAACATTTCTTATGTTTGCCTATTGCGGTGAAAGACACTAAAACCATCTAGTACCTAAAAAGTATAAAAATATTAAAAAACACATAGGTGGTAATATATATAAAAATATACAAAGCAATAAAATATAACATGTGATACTAAAAGTTAAAAACATACTTGTTTGTTTCTGAAATATCACATGAATAATGACCATTTTTGTCATTTTATTGCTTTATCATCTGTGATATTATTCACATGTACAATATCATAATTAATTTCACATTCTATTACTTTTTTACGTAAGATATTACTCTAAAGTAACTATGACGAACAATTTAAATACTTTTCATCTTTGATACAATGTTATATCATAAGTGATAAATAAGTGTCACCTACAAATACCAAAATGAATAAAAAGGAAGTAAACTTTGAAAATATAAACTTGAAGTATTCTCATAAATCAGTTGAGTGTTGCTTTAGTTTAGCATTGCTTTGAGCAAAATAAGAATTCACCTAAATAGGTTTAAGCTTTTTTTTCATACTAAGAGTATAATATCACAAGCGGTAGATAATATTCGTTACATGCTAAAAATTCTAAAAAGAACACAACTTTTGAGCAAAGTTTAATTCTTAAGCAACCTTGAACTGACAATAAAATATTTTTTATGTTTGCCTATTGCGGTGAAATACACTAAAAGCATCTAGTACCTAAAAAGTATACTAATATTAAAAAACACATAGGTGATAATATAAAAAAAATATACAAAGCAATAAAATATCACATGTGATACTAAAAGTTAAAAAACATGGTTGTTTGTTTCTGAAATATCACAAGTGATATTAGACATTGACTGTGTTTATAAAATATCAAAACTCACAAGTGATATTATATATTAACTATGTTTATGAAATATCACAAGTAATATTAGACATGTCATATAACGAGGTGATAGCGGCCGCGCGTTGAAATTTCTAAGCATATTCGGGTCAGGTTAGTCGTTTCAAAATTTTATTCGGGTATCGGGTTGAATTTTTTTGGCTAACTCGGGGTCGGGTCGACCCGATTGACCCATTTTTTAATATAAATTTTATATATTTTGTTTTTAAAAGAGTAAAAAAAGAATTTATAAATAAACCATTATACTCTTATATACAAAAGACAAAAATTAATTACAATGCATTCATCCGACCCACAATGGTCTGACTCGTTTTTACTCTCCTTCCCTCCCTTTTCGTTCTCATCGTTCTCACCTAACGCCTCGCATCTCACTTTCCGCCAACGGTGGTGACTAAGCAGACCTACTAGCCTAATATACGTGACTAAGCAGATTCCGAATTGCCACCTGTATTCCACTTCCTCCTCTCCACTTCCGCCTTCCTTATTTATTAGCTTTGATTTCTCAGGTTTTCCCCCTTTTTTTAGCCGGTTGATTTCTTAGGTTTTTCCCCTTTTTTTAGCCGGTGACAATCTTTCTAGGTATGATTTATTTCCTTTTTATTAGGTTGTCCTTTAGGTCGTATTGTTGTTTCTGTTAGTGTTTTTGTACCCTGATTTAGCTGCTATTGTTGTTTATATCCTATTTAGTTTGCTTTGTGTTATTGTTGTTGTAAGAATTTAGATCCCGTTTCAGTTTGTTGTCTTTTAGAAGTCGCTTATAGGAGTTTAGAATTAAGGTCTTCTTATGGGGTTTTAGAATCATGTTATTGGAGTTTAGGATTAAGGTTTTTTTAGGATTAAGGTTTTGGGACTTTCGTTGCGGGTGTTTAGAATTTGGTTGTATTAGTTACTCGTGTGTTTCATAAATTGTGGTGTCGACGTTGCTATTCGCGTTCGTCGTTACGAATTATATCCGGCTTTTGTAAATTGTGTTGTCAGCGGCTGTTTTGTGGTATCCAGAAAATTTTCTCTTGGGTTTAAGAGGTGGCTTATAACAGTTTAAGATTAAGGTGTCCTTCTTTCCGCAATCTACCCAGAAATTGTGCTTTTGGGTTTTACAAGTCACTTATTGGAGTTTAGGATTAAGGGTTTGTTCAACGGTTGTATTGTGGGATGTGGTTTCTAATGAGTGCATCTGTATGAGATAACATGTGAACAAGATTTTCGTTATTCAATGTCTTTCAGTGTTTCTGATACAAGAGGTAAACCATTCTCCATTCCAGTTGTTTGTTGCTTGGAGTTGTTTTCCTTTGTGTGCTTTCTAATTTTTGGTTTCCTTTCTTAATGCAGATGATGTTGATCAGTTTGGTGATAGTTCCATACAGCAAAGTACACTTGCTCCTCAACAAGGTACTGACACGGGTGGTGGAAACGTTATGACACATTTGTTTGCTAGAAGAGCTGGCTTGGTAGATGCAACCATGGTGCTTGTTTCGAGGATTTTCGATCGTTTAAAGCGCATGTGTTTAGACACCCGTGATTCAGACTGCGTTACTACCTCAGGTTTCTACTAAACTGCTACCAACTCAGAGCCGTGCAGTCCTATGTTCTCTTTTTTCTGCTGACGTATACTTTTTTCAGGCAATTCATACTGGCAGATACTCCATCAGAACGAGAGCGCGCAAAGGGCGGACATACATTTAGTATCACGTACGAGTGCACATGTTTCTGAAACAGTGTCAATGCATACGCATAATGGTATTTTTTCTCCTTAACTGACTACTGCTTTACACGCCAATTTGTATATGGCTTTTTCAAACTTCCTGATGTGCTGCACTTTTTTATATGTCAGATGTGTTGGGACACATGCCTTCTTCTCATCTCTGGTGGCTCCGCTTAATCACGCATACTTATGTATGGATGTTACAAAACACACTATTAAACCTCAAATCATTTCCTTCTTAGACGGCAGTTTGAAGGATGGTTCCAAAACTTCTGCCAACCAACGTTCAATCTTTTCCAGTCGAACAACAAGTGACCCGTGTGCTCGGTCGGTTTTGAATTCTGAAGAGTCGTTAGCCAATCCATTTGTCACAACACTACCAGGTGAACATACTAATTTTAAAGTCACCGCTTTACCGTAATCTTATTGTCTTACACTAAAAAAAATCCCTTATTATGCCTGGTTGGATCTAATTTGTCCTTTGATTATCTACACATGAGGATGTGTCATACATAGATTTAGGCAACTGCGGCGGCCAGGGCGCTCCTTTCTAGAAACCATGGCATTAGTTCTTCCATCCATTCACTATCACATCAACTGATGTCTATGCTCATGAACTTGGATTAGTTCTTCCCAACCTTCTCTATCACTAAGTTAATGTTGAAGGCACAGTCACTCAAGTAATGAAGCTGTGATTACACAATCTTTATTTACTATGTACTAATTGACGAAGAACGGAGTAATAAAGAAATAAAGCAACATTCTTATACCAAAATGCCTAAGCAATTGACGAAGAACAGAGTAATGAAGAAATAAAATTATACTCCTGTATATACTGAGTTCATGTAGCACAAACACAGTAATTAATAGGTTACCAACTTACCATTTTATAAGCCTGACCAACTATATAACTAAATACATAAGCCTGACCATCAATACCAAAGACATCTATTAATTCTTTTAAATATGTATATTACTAAGTTTGTGTAGCACCAAAACACATAAGCTCTGACAATCTATAACCAAAGAACCAGTAATCAAATAGCATGGATCCATGTTGTCATAAAGTCGCAAGCCATGCTTTTATATGAAGGCAGACTTGCTAATAGTTTGACAATTTTCTTACGACATTGACATCTTACTCTTTTTTATTCTATATCATAAGAGGTAAATTAACTACAAATTAAGTAATATAAAATGTCTTATGAATTACCACGTCGACACATTTAAAAAAAATTACCATGGATACTTCTGATAACAGCAAATGTGATTCCTCCAAATAACATATCAGCATTGTTATGTAAAAAACAAAAATCTTAGATGAAAGGAATCAAAGACTTTTTTTTTACTTATGTTACCAGAACTTAAAAACTCCAATATGATTACCATATGATATATGCTATACACTACAACATAACAGGGCAATAGCGACAGACATTTCCGTCGGAATTCCGTCGGTATACATGGTTTCCGACGGATCTGTGACAAAAACAGTCTGTCGCATTTTTTATGGTCGGTAATTAATATATGCCGGAATTCTGTCGGAAATAGAGACGAAAATCACGTGTCAGAATTCTGTCGTTAATTTCCGTCGGAAATAGTCAGAATTGATTGTGTTGAAGGGTCGTCGGAAATCAGTCACAAAACAGTAAACCATAAAGGGTCACATTTCTGTAGGAATATCATCAAGGATATAATAAAGCTATTTTTTTTGTAATCCTATATTTAAATAGCTTAAATAAATCCAGAAAATTCATAATCATGAATCTATTGCGGAATGCCATTATACATCGGAAAAGTTTCAAAATCCAAATAGAACCATTCGAAACATACAAGATGAGATTAAAATATCTAATCCAAATATTCAACATGATATGACAATATCCAACCACTAAGAATTAAATTAGAATTCCAGAAATAATTGTTCCATGATGCACTACATTCCAGGTTGTGGTTTGCGGAAATTGTCCACTTCTTGACCTTTATTTACACCATACGCAATGAAATCCTGTAGAGACAATTCTTAGGTAAGTTGTGTGTTGATATTATTAAAGAAGAAAGTTCAATACATTGGCAACCCACCTGAATAGGGACCTCCACAAGCTTGATAAAACGGCCAAGTCTTCCAATTTTAGAATCCCCAGTTACCGATCGTTTGTTCTTCCAGCGCGCTCGATATTTGATTCATTGTAAAGATAACCTGCATCATAAAGAAATATAAATGCGGACGCAAACGCATCAGTATTCTAGAGTTTGCAATAAGGGGTAGTTGCAAACCAGTTTGTCGTGGTCATTGTACAGGTTGTGCAATTTCTTTGTTGACTATTGAGGCATACATAAGAGACCAAGCCTTTGCACCGACTCTGTAATTATATATATAGAACCGACGCTAGATTAGTCATAAATGCCACATACAAACCAAATTAGTATCTACTGGAAATTACTTTAACAGACTGATTATTTAATAACAGTAGTAAGATATAGAAGTCATTCTCCAAACGATCAAACAAGAACAAGTTTATGTGCGAGAGAAAGAGACCTTGTAGAACAGGTCCTACTACTGCATTTGGAATAAGAAGTCCAACAATTCGACGATTAACTGTTGTTGTCTCTATGCGCACAACACGTAGCCGTCTATGGCTTTGTCGTGCTTGTTTTCAATATAGCTTAAATTCACATATTATATCTGGCAACTGACTTGAAGTGATTTAGTAATCACTTGTTTTAACAGAGCCTTCTCAGTTGTTCCCCAAATTGGGAGAATAAGGCCACCAAGTACATTTACTTACTGTATTCTTCTGTCGAGCGTGCAAAAGCTTCCCAGTTTACACTTTAAACCATGCATGCACTGCAGCTCAGAGTAAACGCAAAGCTTAGTAAAATTGTCCATGTGACAGATATTGCATTATAATGCAATAAGATGAACACTTGTAGATGATTTTCAACCATTATATATTACCATGGATACTTATTCCTTCACGTAAAAAGTTACTATATTTACTAGTTACCACTAACACCATCAAACAGAACAGAATCCCAAATACTTGCAAAAAAATTTACATCAATGAGTTTAGCTAGTATACTTATACCTGCTTGGATGAAACTTCATACTCATCCTTCCATCCACCTTGAGCCTTTTCCAATGATAATGTCTCCATGTATACGTCCTTCAGCTCATTTATGGACATCACCCTAAAAATTATAACAGCAGATTGTGAACCAAACTGTTACAAATAAGCAACAAAAACACATAAAGCACGAAAGTGATATTCAAGCGGGAGCAAGGTTTATAGTTTTTGACATTAAATACTTGACTACTTCCCAAACAGAAGGGCGGAATATCTTGAACATTCCATAAAAGATGAAAGACACATCATAATGGAGAACAATGATAGATTTCTTAAGCTTGGTTAATACCAAGAATATAAACGCACTGGGCAAGATAAAATATTAATTGATTAAACTTTGATACCCTTCGATCGCATTTAGTGATCTCCATACCAGTGAGAAATTTCTATTCACACGCGCGAATAAATGATCGACAGATACCTACAAAAAACTAACAAGGCTACATAAGTTATGCTCTTTTATATCTTGTTTCTCAACTCAAGCAAATAATGCTGCTATACTTGGTTACATGATTTTCCTTACCATTGCAGAAAATAGTCTGCATCAGTTATTGGAAAGGCGCAAATAATATTGACGAGTTATGATCTCCAAACCTAAATGAATTAAATAAAGCCACCTTAACATCCAATTTTTCTTTCTTTGGGCCTACTGGTACCTTTGTGTCCTGTGAAAAATCATTATATTAATCCATGGCCACATGAAATTACATAGATCCTAATCTAACAAATCCTACACTAAACAGCAAAGAGCCATTAATTGTGGTTTATGGGAACCTATTAACAGTTTTTTCAAGGGAATTCTAGATACCCAAGGGAATTCTGTAAAGTAATTTGAGAACATTTCCTAAGTCCAATATGATAGATTATATCTAAGCTACAATCAGCCGCGCCTCCAATGACATACCAGATAATAGATGACTAAGCAACAACACACCCCTATGAATTACAACGTTGGAATAGTATTAACTAAAGATAACAGGAAAGGGACAATTGCCTCCACAACCCATTCCTATTAATTTGAAGGTATCAATAGTTTAATTAGAAGGATATAGACCTCATATGAAAGAACTGGCAAGAAGTTATGTTTGTTTGTTTTTGTTGATATGTGCTCAGTTCTTCACATGTGTATGCTAAAAAAATAAGGCACTTAAGAAGTTAAACAAATCACCAACCTAAAAAAATGAGGGCTTCATTTATCAGTTTCAAACGTTACATGCTTGAAGGCATAAGAATCTTTAGATAATGCTTACACATAGAGGTGAGCCACTGCATTCCAGCATTCTGACTCCAATAATAAACATAAACATAAGAATCTTTACATTCCAGCATTCTGACTCCAATAATAAACATAAAAGCACCAAACAAAGTACAAGTGAGAATCACTGATCCTAACATGCCATCGATCAAGGGAACCACAATTACCCTGTATGGTCATATTAAAATATCAATAAACACACCAATTTAAAGACAACAACGAATTAACAATTTAAAGATCTTACAAGGTTTTCTTTCAAAATGAATAATCCACCAGGTTTAGGACCAACCTACACATAAATATGTATGTCAGGACAAGTGCAATTCAACCGAAGGTGTTGGTAAAAGCATATATAAACGTCGTTCTAAAAAAATGCAAATATAAACAGCGAAACAATATGCTGACTGATAGTGTACAATACAAGTCGTTCAAGAAATAAAACAGGAAGTCAATCAATTTTTAGGTAAACGGGTCAAAATTGCGGCCCTCTGGATGAACTCTTATACTGGAAAAAAGATAGGTGAAGTAGGAAACACTGAAATATAAGTATGCAATATTTACCTTTGCTTTCTTGAAGAATGACACAAAGTCATCATCAGCAAGTTGCCCAACGCACCATTGGATCCATATAACATCATACCTTCCTGCATCTGGAGTGAACTCTATGACATTTTTAAAAACAAACCATTTTAAAAGCTTATCGTCACATATGTATAAATTTAGTGACAAGGCAATGGATTTAGCACAAACTTGTTTAAGAACAAAAGACAGTAGCATCAGGTATTCAAGGGCATATTAGTCACGATTAGACCAGCACATACACCTTACAGTAATATTTATCAGTACCTGCAGTGGGGTACAGTAAAAGTTGGCAGCTTTGTGATCTTCAGAGACCGACAGATTTTTAGAGACAGATTATCTCGAGCAGCCTCCAAGAAATGTGACACAGGCTAAAGAATGTCAACCTATAAGCAATTAATTTCAAGTGACTTGTGACAAAGATGTGTGCACAATTTTTTTTAAAGAGATATTGTTCTAAAGATATCTACCTCATTGAAGTATTTAATAAGACGATTCTTTGTCACCCTCCCGATACCAGAACCACAATCTGTAGCAGTATTTGCCAACAGTAAGAGTCGTTTATTAAAGACAAATCAGAATGACGATGGAAAAATAAGTTACCAATGATTCACGTATCTGCTATTAAAGACAAAATGTGAAACATAAAATAACCTTCGGTAGCAGCTAAAGAACAAGTATTTCCTCTGTACAGTTTTCATAATATGGAGTTATTTACTCACACAAGTTTCCTTGAGACTCTTAAATATTCTACACATGGGCCAAAAAGTTAAACAGTTTCTGGAAGTGTACCCTTCCTTTACTGATATAAAACACTTAATTGTATACTTTTGAATAACCTGCAATTTTGTTAACATAACCAATCTTAGGCCAATTTACACAAACTAGCTTATAATTGCGTAATGATGCCATCTTTCAAAGCAAGACAAAGTTAAGGTAAGCTATATAAATTGTTCAATCGCTAAGAGCCAAACATTGTACTTGTAAGTAAGCTAACATCATAAAGTGGTAAAGTTTAATTGAGCTACATAATTAAGTATTTCTAAGTAAGGTAACATCAAAAGTTTGCACGTTTCACATTAGACAACAAACTTTTATGCCAAATTTTTATGTACTTATTAACTAGCTTATTAAGTTAATAAGGGGTTGTTTGGTTTAGCTTATTTTCTAAACTAAACTACTTATCTAAAAGCATGATTTTACTAAACATAATCTAAAAGTGAATTAGCCATTAAACTAGTAACAATCAACGAAACAAATCACTAAGAAAAATTAACTAATTATGAAAACAGGTAATTAATTGAGCGTAACTATCCGTCAAACACTCAAACCAGAAATTAGCCCAGTTTTAAGCATGAAAGCACAAGTGACACACTTATCACAACTATAGCTCCAACAAAACTAATTCCGCTAATCTGCTTATCCGATTATTAAACTCTCACATCAATGAGCCAAACACTCTGTAACCATAACAACATAATCCATTCAAAACTTCAAACATCAAAATCATACACACACACACACATTCACATAATCAGATTCATTCACAATGAAACCGCAACAACAGATCTGATCACAACTTCATAATTAGTATCAAAACACGAAATTGTGATAACAGATTCCATTAACAATGGAATTAGGGCAAAATAATCAATCAAAATTAGGTGAAATTAGGGGAAATAATCAATCAAAATTAGGTGAAATTAGGGCAAAATAAGATAACATAATGAAATTAGGGCAAAATCGAATTATAAATTTGAATGTGATGGAAACTTACTTGATTATATGGAATTTGTTTTAGATCGAATCGTGATTTGAATACTTTAGGGCAAAATCGCATCTTGTTGATTATATGGAATTAGTTAAATGTGATTTGGGTTTTTGATACTTTAGGGGAATATATAATAGTTAAATCTCATTTGGGTTTTTGAGGGAAAAGATAAGAGGGAACGGAAAAAAAGAAGAGGATTTGCTTTGTTTACGGCGGATTACCGACCCAAAAGTAAAATACAACACTGGATAGGTGAATATGAATGGTTGTCGGTATGGCGTCGGAAAGCCGTCGGTAATTAGCGACAGAAAATTGTCCGTCAGTGAAAGTCAACTTTCTAGTAGTGCTTAGCCTAGCTACGGCAGTGTCTTTAATATATTGTATAACAAAGAAAGTAACAAGTAGTCTTTGCGAACGAGAAAATATTTCCAAAATCACGAGAAGGCTCGCCCAAACACATAGGCGGATGGACAAGTACGTCGTCGCTGTTAGATCATAATACACGAACAAAATTTATTTTATTTTTTATCCCACGAGTAAGCAATAAATACAGGCATATTGATTTAGACATGCACAATGGTCTCATTCCGAAACAAGACAGAAAATAGTTCTTGAACACGTTCATGTTAAAAAACCAAAACCATCAAATTTTGCTAAATCAACAAGACTTTTGATAACCAATATTTTCTCACAAACAAAAGTAAAAACACCGCGACATCTTTATCAGTGGTAATCACTTCATTATTGCATAAAAATACGAACGTGAGTTCAAGGGGGCTGCACATAAAGAGTCACTTTTACATGTCTGTGCCATCAATGACCAAATCAATCAATATAATTCTTAACAATCTACACATATATCTAGTTATCTACACAATCCACACTATCGCTTCATCCTCGAATCACGAACCGCAAAATCTAATGTTCTCGTCCTATAACCGCTTTAAACTCTCATTACCTTTTACTACATATACATCAGATTTTAGCTCCCAAACACTCCCATTGTCAGAAAAACAATATCAAAACCTAACCTGTCAATATCAACAGAGATAACATAAACTGAAGACATATGCTAATCAAGCTATATATAAAATCTTGGTATCAGAGGGCATTAGTGAGTCCTCATAGATCAATCCTAATTAATTAAACATGGATTATGTAACATACAAAAGCGAACTGAATCTTTACACAAAACCACCGTACCATCAATGATCGAATGTAAACATATATCCACATATACATACTTATGAACCATAAACACCCCACACACACATATTCACATATGACACTCTCGTTTATAGCTTGAATGACAAACCACAAAAATTACACTCCTCTTCTGATAACAATTACACTCTCTAATAATAAATTCTTATATACACATCCAATTCTAGTTCCCAAACACTCCTATTGTCACAACAATTAGATCAAAACCTAACCTCTAATCTCCATACAAACAGAGATCGCATATATAAACTTAATTATAAAATTAAGATCACTCACTTTTAGGGGTTTGCTACAGCAGCGTTGGCAAATCATTGTGATGGTTAGGGTTTTGGGACGGATCTGACGGTGGTGGTCAGTGGTGTAGGTGACGACGGCTGGTGGTATGGTAGCTAGTTAGGGTTTGGTGGTAATGTAGATGAGAGAAAGAATGGTGATTAACACCATTAGATCAAACTTAAATGAGTGTTAGTATTTATCTCTCGGTATGTGAGTAGAAACTGTTATCAAAATGAACTTTTCTTGGTGAATGTTTTTGGGTGTTTAATAATTTGTTGGATTGTGTTTGGAAAAGTTGTTATTGTTGTTTCTTAAGATGCAATAATATTTTAATATAAAATCCTTTAAATGGCAAAGATAAAATATGAAAGTGGGTAAAAAAACAAAATTCTTAAATTATCAATACCCACTAGGACAAGCAAAATTAACCAAAAACTAAATTGAACCGATAAACCGAGCCGAACCGGGTTGGACCGAACCAAACCGACATTATTCAGTTCGATTTTCGGTTTTATATAATTAGGGTTTTTAATTTCGGTTTTGCTTTTCGGTTTGGGTCAAAACCGAGAAAGATACACCTAAACTATTTACACCGGTTTCGCTATGTTAACTTCAGTTCGGTTTTCAGTTCATGTTTTTCTCAAAGTTGGCTTTCAGTTCAGGTCAGGTTTAATCAGTTAGGTTCGGGTTTGACCCGTTGCTCAACCCTAAATACGACCTATCTTTCACACGTGTTTATTTTTCAATTTAAAAATTACTAGTGGTTAGTGAGATTTTTTTTGTGCAACTGACAGTTATTGTACTTTCGTGTAATCAAATTTTGTCTATTAAAAAAAACCAATTTTTTATATATTTATTGTTTTCTTGAAATGGACAAAATTTGACCGCACAAAAAGACGACACATGTAATAATGCACACAAACACGCAATATGAAAAATATACAATGCAGAAATCAAACACAAAAAAACACACAAATATGCAACTTAATCTAAACTAAACTAAATCTAAACTAATCCTAGGGGTTAAATCTAATCTAATGTTAAAACCAAAATATCAAATAAAAATCGAGATTAATTTTCACTCCCCGGCAACGGCGCCAAAAAATTGATGTGCTGTAGTTAGTGGTTTGATTTGGTTATTTCAAGTTTTAAATTTATATTTTGCCGACTTTACCAAAAACAACACTTTAAGAGGCAGTGTACCCGATCGGTAGTAGTTTCGCCGTAGGTAGGGTGTCGATCACTAAAAGAGACAAACACTTTCAATTTATTGATATCCTGGTTATCTAATTTATGTTAGTTCTATTCTATGTTAAACATATGCTAAACCTAAGTTAATCCTAAATCTAATGGATAAAAGGAGGTTTTTAGTCTAAGAGACTGGTACGGGTTTGATGGTGACTAAAATCAATTCAAAACACAAAAACACGTGCAAGCAAATTAACAGAAGATAAAAGAGCGGTCGAGCCAAATATAAAAAAACTGTATTAGCCATCATTAATCCGATTTGAACGTTGGTTTGTTTATTAAGTGCAATGATTTCTTATCTCGAGGCGGCATATAATGCTTAGACTTAGGCGTTACTTCTTCCGAAGACCTAGACACAATAATTCTGTCACAATTAAACGCATCCGCATAAAGCCTCTTTATTTGCTGATTATAATCTATCTTAGGGATAAAAGCAATGGTGATCTTGTTAAACCCTAGCTCATAAAGACTTTACCCACTTACTGCTTAATGGCTCTTTATATACTAGTAGTCCACTGTCCGAGTCTTTACCAATTAATTAAGAACGTACTCGTTGATCCCAAAGGTCACCTACCGATCTAACTAAGCTCACTAATCTAAAGGCAGAGATATGTCAATATTTGTGATCCTATGATTCTAGATATATAAATTGTAATACGGAGAGCTATCTCGGACTCTTAGCCTACGCCCAAACAACACCGAAGTTGCAGCGCATTAAATATGTAGGACTAGACCTAGTTGAATGATAGGTCGCATACTTAAGCACGTAAACAAGTATATTGATAAACATAAATAAGCATTCAACGATAAATCAAGAAATCGAGATAAACAAACCAAACATTCAAATCTTCATAATAATGGCTAATACCCGAAGGTATTAGCCTTCAAACGTCATAATCAATACAAAAGCAATTATTTAGCCAAGGTAAACTAACCGAGTTAACGAATGATACCAAAAACTGAACGATTACAAAAGTATATGGAATTACATGTTGTCTCCTATGGAATTGATAACGTTGTTCGACCTCTTCTTCTCTTTTTCTCCTCTAAAAATCGACTTTTATGGTTTAGGTATCGAGAATATGATTTAGCACACTTAAAACTCATTTTTGAGTTTTGTATTTATAGTCGTCTGGAGTCGGTTCGATACGGCGTATCCAATGTTTTGGATACGACGTATTGGGGGTCTCTTGGAGTAGGGACCACGATTGATATCTTCCAGAATCTTCACCTTCTATAACTTGAATACGGCATATTGAGTTCTTCTAGATACGGCGTATTGGATCATGTTCCTTCGTGGTCTTTAGTGAAGTATAGGCACATATACGCCGTATCTTCCTTGATGGATACGGCATATTAGGTAGTCAAAATCAGTATTCTTCATATTTCTTCGTTTAAGCTCCAGAATGCATGCCTTTTTGCTAACTTTCACCAAGTACTCCATAATTACTGCAATTCTCAAATATAAATGATTAAGTAACAATTTTTTGCAATAATTACACAAAATGGGTTAATTACATGGGATAAATGATGCTATAAAATATACGTTATTTGATGTCATCACACATGAACCTCTTTTTCCAATTGGTGAAATTTTCCACCTCTAGTATATGAGCAACATTTAATTGGCCACCCTTATATTTAAGCATCTATGGTACTTCTGCTGCCATTTTATTGGATCTTGCTTTTAAAAATCTTTTGAGCAGTTATATAAAACTTTTTGAAAAGGTTTTACAAATCAAAATACCACTTGTTGGTCCTTTTGAATATTATATAAGGTTTATCAAGTTAAACTAATTACATTCCATGGCAACAAAATGAATTTTAAACACATATATATAAACACTATGAAGCATAAATTTAAACACACAGAAGTAACTTTTCAACGTATAGGTTCTTATTAAAATCAAATAAAGAATCTATGACATATCTTGCTTGCGGAGTAGCAAGGTGGTTGAATGATAATTAGGATGTTATCTCCTTCGAACTTAAACTCTTACCAAAGTTAAGAGAGTAAGAAAACAAACTACTTATGACTAAACTGAAGCTTCAACTTTTAGTAGACCGTTCAGTTTGTTTGAGAGATGAATGAACTCTTCAATGTGTATCACATTAATTGGAAGAGATAATATTTACTCTAGAAATCCCTTTCCTTTTATAGTCAAAGGGATTAGGGTTTACAAGTTAACCTAGTACGCGTGTCATGCATTCAATGGGTGGTTGAGATACCATTTAATGCAGACGTGCTCTAAAGTACCAGGTAGAGTCCTTTAAGGAAAAGTGGTTGTACTTCTATACCAACTCTAGAAGTAGTCATTCCCAAGGAGACTGCTTTATTCCTTTTGACATAAAACAATTTTTTTCCCGCCTTGTAAACCTTCTAGAAGTGTAACAAAACATTTCAATATTCTATTAAGGAGATTGTCAACCAAGCTGAACTGAAGCTCTTTACATAGGCCTTTTTCAGTTTCTGATCCGATGCATAAATTGAAGTGAAGATACTTCTCAATCTTCTAAGGACTCGAAGAGCTGAAGCTGAAGAAACTTCAACGACTCAAACTAAAAGACTTCAGCTTGAGTAAAACTTAGGGTATTTTATGTTTAAATCTATTGAGAGACTGAAGGGCTCAGGAACTGAACCTAACATTTATCCACTACCAGTTAACAATATGGGAATATTGTTAAGACAAGGTAAATGTGAGTGTTTGGTTGTATTCTGGAGAATATGTAAAGATGACTCTGCCAACTTCACATGTTATTCAATGAGGTTGAATATTGGATACCCCACCTGTGTTAATCACTTTATGGATCGGTGTCATTAGGTGCATTACACATATGGTGAAAGTTATGTTTATCATTGGACCGGAGATGCAAGTAGGTTTTGCATGTATGGATAGTATTTCTTGACTGTAGTCTACGACTATACAGTCAAAGGGTAGTTATAAGGACTATTTTCATAAATGTTTTGAAGTACATGATGAACACTTGTAGTCAAAATAGAATTTGTTCCACCATATGTTTGGGAGTAAGATACTTACTGGGCCCCTCGTTGGGTTGATCAGATATTTGCATGGCC
>BQNB010037052.1:0-49712 GCA_026074375.1 Tanacetum coccineum | reverse complement strand
GAACAGGATAGTAGCAAGACACGGAATACCTGTTTCAATCATTTGTGATCGTGATGGGAGGTTCACATTAAACTTCTGGAGATCATTTCAGAAAGTTTTGGGTACAGATCTAAGTATGAGCATCGCGTATCATCCAGAAACCGACGGTCAGAAAGAAAGGACTATTCAAACTCTCGAGGACATGCTACGTGCTTGCGTAATCGATTTTGGAAAGGGCTGGGTTAAGTATTTACCATTAGCTGAATTTTCGTATAACAACAGTTATCACGCTAGCATAAAGGCCGCACCTTATGAGGCACTTTATGGCCGAAAATGTCGATCACCTGTATGCTGGGCCGAAGTTGGAGAAACTGATCAAGTAGAGAATTCAAGCTGCTTAGGACCGACAAAAGAGCTACGCTGATTTGAAGCGAAATCCAATGGAGTTCGAAGTCGGGGATATGGTTATGCTCAAGGTCTCACCTTGGAAAGGGGTTGTACGATTCGGTAAGCGGGGTATGTTGAACCCGAGATATGTCGGACCTTTCAAGGTGTTGGCCAAGGTTGGGAAAGTTTCCTACAGGCTGGAACTTCCTCAAGAGTTGAGCAGGGTTCACCATACTTTCCATGTGTCTAATCTGAAGAAATGTTATGCTAACGAACCATTAGTCATGCCGTTGGAAGGAATTCACGTTGACGATAAGCTCCAGTTTGTGGAAAAGCCCGTTGAAATCATGGAACGGGAGATCAAACGATTAAAGCGAAGCCGGATACCATTAGTTAAGGTTCGCTGGAACTCTAGGAGAGGTCCTGAGTTCACCTAGGAATGTGAAGATTCGTTCAAACAGAAATACCCACAGCTTTTCGCAAACCGAGCTTCGTCATCCACTACAAGGTCTTAAGCTTTGAGTACAAAGCTCTTTTAACGCGTGGAGACTGTAACATTTCTCAATTTCAGGTCATTTTACGACTCCTATGATTCGTCACTATTTATTTTGGTCTGATATGCGTTTACTTTTAATTTAACTTTTAAGCTAAATCGCGTAGATTAGAAATAATCATCCAATGTAAACGGTCACCAAATAAAGTAAGGTTTACATCAATCAAGTGTTATATAATTATTAAGAAGATAATTAATGACTTTGCGTATTTTATTTTTTATTGGTCACGTATAAGGCTTACGTTTCGTAATAAAAATACATTTAGACACACCCCAAAAATACCTAGACTCAAACAAATACCCACTTTTAAACCTTAAACACACAATTTAATCAATTCTTGTATTATTAAGCCACTATGGCCGAGTATAGGTAAACAAAGATCATGATACAATGATACTTGCACTACATTGTACAATTAGCTCTTAATTAAACCTTGTACTTATATAATCCTAGCAAGATCTCAAAAACTTCCTTTTTCCTTTGATGCTACTCGTCCCATGAACAAAACCAACTAGAAAGATCCTTAAAAACCTCCAAAGTACATGTACAATCCTAGGTAATTAAAGAAGGTACTTAATGTCTCCTAGTTACCTTAATACACAAAGGCTAATAACCACTTTGGATCCTCTTTTGCCTTCCTTGATGCCACGGCTAGAATCACCCACACACATAAACCATAAGATTTCATGATCTTAGGTAAATCTTGTACATTGATCTTGTAATTAAGATATCTACTAGGTAGTATTAGCAAAACCATATCTTGATAACTAGAAACTATAAAACCACACAATAGGGCACGGTTTGGTTTGACTTTGGGACTAGGAAAGCTAACTAGTTCTCATGCCTATATATACACACTCATATTGACACTTAACACTTCTTGAAAACTCATAAACACATTAAACACTCTCTCTCAAACAAACCATCCTTGTCTCTCTTATCTCGGGTCATAAGCCGCAAACACACACCTTCATAAATCTCATTCAAACCCACAAACAATACTAAGGTATTCATACAAGTTCATAAGGAGGAACACAAGCCAAGGTTGAGTTATTTAATAAGCTTTAAAGCTTAGGGTTGGCGTACATTGGGTTATACGATCGTGTGACACGTTGGGATTGTCATTCTACTCGTTCACGATACACATTCAATACTCTAGGACCCTTGTAAGTCGTACTAAGTCATTCATGTCCATAACTCTTTCGTATTATAATGGTTTCTTTGATTTCTAGTCGAATGGTCCCGTTAGTTTGTAGATAACAAACCAACGTGAGCACGTGTATGATAAATGCAAAGCATGCATGCTATTTGTGTGTACATATGTATATCATCGTTGTGTGGTGCTTAAAAGATGTCAACCTATATGAAAATTTAACTTAACAAGGCTAGGGCTTATATGTATTCTTTAAAAATGAATTGCACGAAAAAAAAAATGTAAACTTTACGTGAAGTCTTAATGGCAAGGCTTGGGAAGGAGTGTACTACCTTACGAAATGCTTGCATGTGTTAAACCCGAACCATAGGTAGATCAAATAAGCTAAAAGCGTTCGGCTTATGATTTTATCACCACAAACACGAACCATAAGCACCCATGGTATGTGTTTAATTACACATACCTTTCACCATTAAAATCGGACTTAAATGACCCAAAATGTTCCAAAAATACATTGTATTTGTATGTTTTCACTTATATTGTGCAGGAAACGGATATCCGACAAAAGGACGAAAAATCAAGCAAAAACGGACAAAACCAAGCACGGAATAGGTGGCCTGTTCACTGTTCCATTGCCGTCACCGGAGCCACCGCCGGACCACTGGTCAACGACGGTCAACAGTGACCAACGACAGTCAACCGCTGCTCAACTACTGCCGGACCACCAGTCAATGACGGTCAACGGTGGCGGACCACCGTTGACCATCGACGGACCACTACCGGACTACCGGTCAACCACCGGTCAACAGTGGTGACCGCCAGTCAATGGCAAGCCACGTGGCACCACGTGGCAGCTGACGTGGTGTAGAGGGGATAATACCCTCAAGCATGATTCGAACTAGGGACATGAGGGATGAAACATATGCAAGCCAGCTTACTGCTGTGCTATGCATAGTTTCAATAACATAGTTGCAAATTTAATATATAACCCTTAATAATTTTGGACCAGGTTTATTATACTAAAAGGTCCAAAAATAGGTTAAAAGGTTCAAAATAAAAAGTTTCAAATAGAAAGCCCGATATCCGTTATACTTTTGTATATTCGTGCTCTTTCCTAATGGAATGATCGTTGTAATATTAACACTTCCGTTTGAACCTCGATAAACTATAACACATCATCGAAAGTCCCGAAAAGTATATTTTTGCTTTTTTTTCAATCTTAGTAACCCGTAAGGCATAAAAACATAAAACAAAACATATTTGAACATATTAAACCAAATTTATTAGTGAGTTTTAGTCCGTTTATTAATATTTTCCGGGGTACAAATGATGTGTGTTTTAGCACACATCACTCACATCAAAAGTCAATGATCACTACATCAAATCATAAGTTAATGATTGAAGTTAAAGACTACGAGCTCAAGACCGAAGTGAAAGCATAGTATGCTAAGTTTAAATTTTTGTAAATTGGAGTGACCTCCCTTAGGGGGGATTGTTAGAAATACAGAAAAGTATCGGTAACTTCTAATATAAGTAGTCATAGCTCATAGTAATTAGTAATGTTATGTTAGTAAGCTAACCGAGCCAAAGATACATAGTAAGCCCATAACACAAGCCCATGGCCGGTTATGCTAGGCATATATAAACCCTCTCCACACATAGAGAGGGTGTTGGTTGTTCATTTTCATACATTACACTAATCTAATATTATCCTTTTTTCTTTCTCTCTCTGAAGTTAATCCACCATCTCTTTCCCTCTCTAAACCCTAAGTGAATCCTTCCATTCATGTGTTAAGATATTCTACAATTGTTAGAAATTCACATTACGTGATGACATTTACGGAATTACCATTGTTTACCATATCACCACACACATTGACTAGAATAGTTAATATAGGATTCTTAAGTAATTGTGGTGGTATCAATACCCACCAAGCATCCATGGAGGTTGAGGCTTTTGTATTCTTCACTTTTCCATATTATTTTACATCTTAAGTTTCTTCCTCTACTCTCTCTCTCTCTCTAAACATGGCTATCTCCATCTTTGAGCTACCAAGATTACCGGATCTAAGTTTATGTGTTTCTAACATTGGTATCATCACCACGGTTACGATCTTGGGTCGGTGGTAGTTCTGTCTGGTTGGTCTCGATTTTGTTATCTCAGATTTGTCACAGTTTTATGGTCCGTTTGGTTTTATGTTTTTTTTTCAGTTTCAAATCTGATATTTTTATCATGTCTTTGGTCTTAAATCAGCCATTTTTCTTTGAATCTGCCATGTTTTTTTTCACGTTTTTGTCATATGGGTTGTCTGGTGCTGATCTTATTTTCGTGGTATTTTTCTGTCATGGTTCTTGCTGTTTCTTGGCTTATTTCATGAGTCTTTCGTGTGGTTAAGCTTATTTTCTAGTTTAACAGCTTATCTTCTAAGCTCATGATTTCTGGTTTTAAAGAAGCTTATTTTGAAGCGAATAAAGAAATAAAAACACATATGCAAAATTTACAAGAAAAGTACAACTTGATCTTTTAAATAGGCGAATTATACCTTATCTGTATTATACATATACAAGGCGAGTTATATCGTGTGGCGATTTTACGCTTTATATAGTGAATTATACCCACACTTTGGGACGAATTATACACCTCAGGCGAAGTATAGCCTAGGGCGAGAATATACGTACCCTGGGGCGAATTATACTAACCCATAGGGCTAATTATACATGCCAACTAGCGAATTATACCGCCAAGTTGGGGGAAGTATACATTATACACCATGCCCTAGGCGAATAATACAACCCACAAGACTGAGTCAACTCGGTATGTACCGAGTTGGCCGAGTCTAACTCAACTGAGTGAAGGACCAAAAGAAAAGGAATGAAGGAAGGAAGAACAGACTCTTGTCTAAACCATAACAACAACAACAGCCAACAACACAACAAAGACACAATTACAACATCAACAACCCTTCGTCACAATAACAATCCAACAAATACAACTACTAAATCTAATCCCATCGTCACAACAAATCCAACATCATAACTATTCTATCCCATCTCTATCTCCAAACAAAATGACTCGAAACATCAATGAAAACATAAAATCTCAGATTCGTGTTAGGTTACTTAACCTCAAATCTTTTTAAAGATTTAGCACGGATTCATCACAGATCTATAAGAAGATGATACTTCTTTTTGTTATACGAAAATAAAGATCGGTTGATAACAATTGGGTTATAACCTCTTCTTTGTTTCGATTTGGAAAACAAGAATACACTCAAAACATAAATTACAACCTACCCGAGACCCTGTTTATATAAGGATCTTGAAGATATTTTTCTTCTTCTTTGGTGCACGACTGCCTTGAACATAATCAGTTGAATGGTGCTCGAATAATGTGGGTGTGTACTTATGGGTTGAAATAACAAAGAGAAACTTGTCTCTGTGTGCTGAGTTTGGATGGAGAGCATGTTAGATCTGATGATAAATTTTTTTGGTCGTATACTATGAGATTCAGATGTTAGAGATAAAGAGTGGCTGCGTTTTTATGAGGTTAGGGATAACAGGTTAATCTATGATGAAAATTAGGGTAATATATATTATATACCCTCTGTTTGACCACTTGACGTGTTATCACTCAGTTTAATCTGGGCTGACGAGTAACCCATGAATGAGACCGGAATTTTGAAGTATGTTGGCTGGTGTATGGTTATCAAACTTGGCCTTGAACCGAAGTTTACAATTGGTTAATATGAAATGTAACTATTGCCGACTTTTTTATGTAATTTGGTGAGTACAAGTGGGGGTAAATTTTAAAATTAATTGATATTAGGTTTAAGGTAGGGATATAGAAGACAAAAGATTGATATTTTAATTTACTAAGTGACAAGACGTGATTGAGCTTTATAAAAAATCATTGGAACTTAAAATTTAAAGGCTAGATTTGGAGTTAATTTTTTTTCTATGTGACTACGGAAATGATCGGGTATCACTTATTTGGTAGTGAAGTTGGATTTCACGAAGGCGTGTACTTATTTTATCTTGAAGTCGGGATTGTTGGATGCAAGAACTAACAAATATAACAAGCTACGTTCTTAAGATTTAAGTTGAAGACTTGGTTTATCTAGTTTCCAGAAGTCAGGGTGGATGGTTGAAGACCTGGATACCTATCACTTAAAGGAGTTACGTTGTAGTACTCAATGTGACACGCTGAAGACGTTGTGGATAATCGCAAGAGGTAATGAAAGTCTCATACTTTGGGAAGGGTATTGAGTACTTAGAGATTTGCATGGTGCACAAATTCTCGACATTGATAACCGTTCTTTCCAAACAATATATAACAACCTATAAAATTCCATCATGTAAATATCTACTATTAAATTAGATGAACTGAAAATACCCCTCTATTGATATATAATCACCTTTTTACAGGGAAATTTTTTGCATGATTCTCAGTATGCAAACGTTGTAAAACACCCCAAATTAGGTCGCATCGGAATAAGGTCCGTGGCAAGATACTTCAATGATCAATAACACAAGAAATATAAAGAACTACCAAAAGTCAATTAAAACCATACATTAGATTGACAAAGATATTTGTTACATAAACCCGAACATCACATGTTCACTTGTTCAAAATACCAAATATTTTCTTCCCATAACAGATATACAAAATGTAATGCACAAAATCTTTAATGCATGATATCCAAATCAAAACCACCAATGTATCCTTCACCTCGTGCTTATTGACCTTTCAGAAAAACATTGCTTTAAAACGTCACAATCATGTTAGGAGATATTCATAGGTTTGATAAATCATATATTGTAAGACCATAAGATTTCCCAAGTGTATGATAATGCAACAGATGCAGACATCATATAAATGTAATTACGTTGCCCTAAGCTCATGACACTGAAGCTCGACATAAATGAATACAATATAAATTGCCTACATTGCCCATGTTGATGTTCTAACCCGCAACCATCCAATTATCGACAAGGTAATACGTTTAGATTAGTCAGTGAAGGCTAATCACCCGAACGGGATGTCAACCCAAAAGATTATAATCATAAACAATTGCCTCACAATCCAATAATTGATAGTTCATGATAATGGGCTCAACTAGGGCTATCGCTACTTACGTAACACGTAATCATAAAGTAAAAGTATCCACTTGTGTCCAATTGTAAAACAATGAATGTTTCTCACCCGAAAAACTTGTAAAACAAAATCATGTAAAACGTGGGGCTATGAACTCACCTTGTGAAGGATTCACGAAAACTATGATCCGATGGTCAAGGTGATTCAAACCACATTGAAAGCCATTTTAGTAGAGAGAGTAAGAATAGAAAATGAACTATGAATTAGATGGAAAATGGATGAAGGATACAAATGACTCAACAATGCCAAATGACTCAACCCCTCTATGGAAGCCATAGAGGGGTATATATAGCCCATACGCCTCTAAACTATACATAGTTGCCTATTCTAGTCCTCGCGTATGTGACTATGATAAACTATGGTAATTCTGTAATGTCGTCACGTAAAAGTGAATTCCCAACAATCTTCCCCCACGGGACGATATACAGAATTACTTACAATAATTTCCTAACAAGTACATAATGATAAAGAACAAGAACTTCCATGAAGCTTCATATGCTGATGACGTCTTCTGTGGTGTTTGACTTCAAGTCTGCACTCCAACATGAATCATCTTTGTAGTACTTTGTAGAAGAAATACTGTAATAGGCACGAGCTAGGTAACCCATACACTTCTGGTTAAGGAGAAGCTTCTGAATTAGCTTCCCCCTAATTCGTGCCGCATATTCTTGATTTAGAAGCTTTTAAAGCTTCCCCCCAAACTAGCAATCCTCTCTTGAGCAGTTTCAAAGCTTTCTTACAAGCTTAGAATAATTAAGTGCACAGCGGAATTGGTAGGATACCACATCAAATATTACTGCTCCTTTAAGAATAAGCTTAGTGATTGATCGTTTGGGGTAAGCATTAACTGGATCAGCAACGTATCTTCTCACGCTTGAATAATTCTTCTCACAACACTTCCCCCTGGAAATTCAAATAATGCATATTAAAGGTCTCAAGATATCACTTCCCTCATGTGTCTGAAGAAATGCACCCAAAAGCCATAAGTTAAAGCGCTGATATTCTCTGCGGTTATGACATTTGTCTTCCCGGCATGGCCTATCTTATAAAAATTCAAGAAAGATGCCCTATGTCAAGCTTTCAAGAAAAAGAAAGGCAAAGGCTCAAGGGTGAATCTTCTCCTTCCCCCTTGCTGGTTTTGACATGTCGGAATCAGCAACACCTTGGACGCGCACTTACTTGAGTACTTGTGTGAGGAATAAATTAGCTCAGATCTTACCCGTGAGAATCAATTGCTGATCAAATCTCTACTCATAACCTCTCTCTGGCTATCATTTTACCAACCGTTTTGTAGGCTATTTGAAGTAACCACTGATGAAGTAAACCCGATATACCAAACTTGAAACTGAAGTAGAATTTCCCGTTCTTGTGACTTAAGCTTGCGCTAATGTTGGAAGAACGGTGTAGAGAATTTGTGCTCCAAGCAAATCTCTAAGTACTCAATACCCCTCCCAAAGTATGAGACTATCATCACCTCTTGCGATTATCCACATCGTCTTAGCGTGTGACACTGAGTACTACAACGTAACTCCTTTAAGTGATAGTTAACCAGGTCATCAACCATCCACCCCTTGACTGCTGGAAACTAGATAAACCAAGTCTTCAACTTAAATTAAGCTCGAGCAAGTTATCATTGAAAGTCATGCATCCAGCCAACCTCGACTTCAAGATAAAATAAGAACACGCCTTCGTAAATGCCACTTCAATCTCAAATAAGTGATACCAAATCAACTTCGTGATCACTTATCATCGAAATCCGAATCTTTAGTCGTTTGATGTTTTAGTGAATCTTATTCGGATCGTTTTAGTGTTATGTATCGTGTTTATTGTGTTGTTGTTCGTTAAACTAGGACAAATGTTGTTTTGAATTATTGTTAATGGATAAACATCGTCTAGTCTAACGTGTCGTGATAGCATTTTATACCCGGCCTGTTAAATCCATCAGCCCAAACCATCATAATTTAAATTCGGCTGCCACAAGCCTAACTATGTACACGACCCAATCTATCTGATTAAGAACTCGGCCCACCATGTAAACTATCTATAACAATAATCGGCCCATCACAATTGGTAATACCCATCAGCCCAATCACTAAACCTATAACCCGGTTCCATAAAAAATAGATATAAGCACATTCAATCCCTAATTGTTTGAAACCCTAATCCTTCTCACACACAAAAAACGCAGTCAAACTTACTTCCTCCTTATATCTTCAATCTGTCAGTGTATCACAAAACACTTTCATCCATATATCACCAACTTCATCATTCATATGTCGACAGATCATACACACGAACAACAAGCACACTTGATCTTTCATTTCGAACCCTATAATTTCTTAAAAGGTAATCACCATCGAACCATTAATATGTCAAGAACGAAGGAGTAATTGACTTCAATGGTTTCATCTCATGGCTTCAAGATCTTTTAATAAAGGTCTCGGGTAGGTTCACCATCTGTTTGTGTGTCTTGAAACGAAACAAAGAAAATATTATAACCCAAGTGTTATAATAATTTTCTTTTAATTCAAATATAGTTACAGATCCGTGATGATTGTTGTGTTTAATCTTGTAAAAGGTTATGGGTTATAAACCGAAACACGCATCTGAGATCATATTGATTTGTTTTGTATTTGTTTCGAGTCTTGGATGTAGATTGGAGATGGGATGAGATGTGGAAAAGTGTGACGATGGGAATATATGGTTGGATTTGTTGAGGTTTTGTAGATGATTGATTTTATTTCGAGTCTGTCCTTACTTCACACATTTTTGTTAGTGTTGACCTTGACTCAGTGAGAGTTGACCAGGTCAACTCGGTTATTACCGAGTTGACTCGGTTGAGTTTTAGTTTGGCTTTAAATAACATCACTTGATCGGTTGATGTTGTAATTCACTCATTCGACTCTTATGAGAAGCAACTAGTTCGGTTGTTTAGAACTTCACTCGTTCGGTTCATATTGGTAACCAACTAGTTCGGTTCATTAAGAGCTCACTCGTTTGATTCATGAAGCAAAAAAAACTCGTTCGGTTCATGTTGAAATGAACTAGTTCGGCTCAACAAAATATGACTCGTTTGGTTTGTAAAGGTTGTACACCCGTTCGGCCTTCAAAGGATTTTCACTCGTTCGGTGCTAACTAAAAAAGCAACTCGTTCGATTGCTTAAAGATTGAGCTCGTTTGGTTGTCAAAGACTGAGCTCGTTCGGCTCATATTGAAATGAACTCGTTCGGTGTCCTTCACAACCCACCAAAAAAATCATACCACCGTCAATGGATCTGGTTGTCTTTTTCATCAAAATGCAACTAGTATATAAAACCCAGTGAATGAAATAAACCAAAAAGGTGAAATTAGCTTATAAAAGCTTTGAAATAAACAAAAAAAATTAAAAAAATAAATATGATCCTTCTTAACTGCTGTTGTAACATCCCGGTATCCTACTACCAACAATCAGCTAAGGACTTCGTCAAACCCTCGTCAACAAGCTCAATTATGATGGAAAATTAACTGTGCAAACCTGTTCAGGGGAGACAAATAACTTATGCTGCTGGAAACAACCAAGAAATAAACATGGTGCAAGTGGATGCAAATGGGGAACAACAACACTCGTATTTGTGCATTGCATAGGGGTGGGACAATATTGCCATGCAGTGTTACTAAGCCCAAGCAGAAAAGGGTTGAAACATGTTCAACGATAAAGGGTTTCTTGGTTCAAGTCAAGAGGTGGTCAAATTTAACAGAGAGAAATAACATTTTTTGGCAGTCCAGGACTTTCCTGGACATTCAAACCTTCTCAAACAGTCATCACCACAGAATGCTGTTATTCAAGCTCGATGTTCTGGATGCCTAGGACTCTGATTGTGATGAATCAACTCTGCAAGTTGCTCTATGGCACTTCTCAAGGAAGGCTCAGATTGCACTCACAGAGGTACACCAATCAGATAATCTGAACTATGACTTATTCAATCAAAGTGAGCAGATAATGACGTCTTCTGAACAGTCTAATGATGTGGGTCAGACAGAAACTGACATACCAGTGATAGCAATATTATTCCTTATTCTCAGTTTCTGAGTGAAACACATCAGAAAACTGTCCAGAATTCTAACTCTTCTGCTCAACAAGATGTCCTGATATTGTCTATGTTTGATCAATTAAGTACACAAGTGACGCATTGCAACACTGTTAATAAAGCTTTGAATACCGAGCTTGACAGATATAAAGAGGAGGTTAAAGATTTGAAAGAGATGCAAAATGTTACAAACAGTTTTGTGGATCATATGAAAACAAGTTTGCGAGATTGTACAGTCTTAAGCAAATAAAAAAATCTTTTCGAACAATGCAAGAAAAAGGAGAGTTTAATTCAAAACAGAAACAAAAATTTCTGATCTCAAAAATGATTCAAAAATTGGAGAAAACAGGAAATATTGCTAGAGAAATTGCTTTAGAAAAGAAAATTAACAACTTGAATAACCATCTTGTCCAATCGAGGTCTAATCAGCGCAAAACGGTATTTGTTCATATGATGACTAAATCTAAAATTTGTTATGATCATTCCACGAAACAAGCTATCGGTTTTGAAAAACCTTTCTATTTGAAGAGAGCTCGGGAGTCAATGCCAAAGCTGTATGACAGGAATACCATTCTTAAAATGGATGCTATTTGATGATTTCCTGTCTCTTAATGAGTATTAATTGTGATCTCGTGAAGAGAGTCGTTTCTAAATATGCTTTTGAAAGTACTAGAATCCAAGCTGGTTAAACCACAAAGTGAACACGAAACCCATTAATTATGCTATTCTTAATAATGACTACTACAAACAATTTGTTCGACAATCTGATTTATATAGTGAACATGCCTATTGGAAAGCGACTTCGGTCCCACCTTTAGACCAATCTCATTCTTACACAACCATCATAGTTGAGGTTCCAAAAGAACTTTGGTTGGTTGTAGCAAAACAAATTTTATATACTTATAGTATTAATCCCGTGAAAATTTCTAACCAAAATACTTCTCAATCAAGAGGAATACAAGGTAAAAATCTCACTAAAGAAAACACAACTTGTATATTTTTTATCCGGGAAGTATAATACTACTCGGGTCGTGTCCCAACGAACTCGTGAATTGAGAATTTGGAATATTCGGATTCGAGCTAAGAATGATAAAAGAATTTTTGAATTATTGATTACACTACAAAATATAATAGCACGAATCAAAAACAATTAACTAGCGCGAAATTTAAATTCACAAAACGTAAAAACGCGAGCTAAAACTGAAATTTAAAATCTAAAGCACGACTTTTAACAAATTTTATACCTAAAAATCACAAATTTTAAAAGAAAATTTTTAGGAAAAAGAATTGGAATTTTTTATGTATTTTTGAATTTTTTATGATTTTCTAAAGTTTAATGAATTAATCAAAAATAAACTTTTTCTAAAAATTATCACTAAAATTTTTCTTTTATTTTTCAAAAATACTAGATTTAAAAAGAAAATTATTGCAAAAAGAATCAAAAATTTTCAACTCTTTTTCTATTTTTTATGATTTTTATAAGAAAAAGAAATTAACTAAAATCTATTTTAATTCCTAGAAAATACAATTTTAATAATAAAAATATAGAAAAATGGTTTTTAAATTCTAAAAAGGTGCAGAAATTTTATTGAACAAAAAGCCCCAAATTTTATTACTTAATTAAGCCCTAATTTTATCAATTAAACTATAAACCCTAATTTTAATAAAACTAAATTCTAAAATTTAAATCTATTTTATTTAACTAGAAAGAACAGGGTAGGAATTGTAAGAAAAGGAAAAGAAGGGTAGGCGGGCAAACTTGTCACAATTTACACAATAGAGAAAACGGGTAACCTCAAAATTTAGCAAAAATGCAAAACAGACCCTACGCTTATGGCTTATTTTTGGCTTATTAAAAAGTGAGAATCATGAAAAACACAAAACTACAAACTTATAGTCTAGCTTATTCTAAACAACTTTAATAAAGACAACTTCAAATTTTAACCACTCAATAAGCTACAAAATAAGAAAATCAAAACTGTTACAGAAAGTGCTTGTTTAACAAGTGTTTTGGATTTTGTCTTATATTGAGCTTATTTCTTGATGAAATTTAAAAGCAAAAGAAACTACTTCTAGTTTAAGATGTGTATTAAATGGATTTAAACTAAAATTAACCTAGTTTTAACAAATTTAGAAAGAAAATTGAAATGAGAAAGTGCAAGTTTTATTTAAGCTGTTTTTGAGCTTTTTTCTAATAAGCTAAAGAGCTTATTTTTGCACTTTAAATGCTGAAATTTTGAAAATAAGCTAAGCTAACTTCGTAGAATCTATCTAGGTAAAAGGATTTTGCAAAGTTTTCACAAGGAAATGAAAAGCTCAAAGTGTAAAATGGTAAAATCTAAACTGATGTGAAGTGTATTGCTGATGCAAATGGTAAGTCAACTAATGCAGGCTAAACTTCAATTTTAAAACTAATGATCAAGTGACTAAATGCATTTATCTCTGGATTAACTAAATGAGATTTCTAAATGCTTATAAATTCTTAAAATCTAAACTACTAAACTGAAATATTTGCCCTGGTGCAAAATAAAAGTTTTTACACTCTAGATTATGGAATTCTAAAAACTAACTTCTAAAATTTGTTTAAAACTTTGTTAAAAGACCTAACTCAGCTAATTGAATAGATTTGACAAAGTATAGTTGACTTTAAGAGTCAAATTCTCTATAAACCAAACACTTCTTAATATTGACTGTCAAAATTAAATTGCACTTAAGAACTATTTACAAGCTTAAACTTCCTAAAACATTTTATCTACTTCTACTTATACTAAACTAATGAAGCTATTTGAGCTGTAAAGATAGTAGCTTATTAGGAAAAATAAGCTACTTACTCTATTAGGCTTATACTACTATTAATGACAGTTTTTAATGATTAAAAGCTAGAAATGATTAAGACTAGATCAGCTTAAAACTAAAACACCTATAGGCGAATTTAGCTAAATGAAACAAAAATAGACATTAGAACTCATTAGAATAAGCAGTTTGTATTAAGCTTTGAATTTGCCAAAATGAGATAAAGAAAAGAGAACCTGAATCCTTGATGTCTTAATCACTAAGCCACTCTATCTGAGTGAGTGGCTTAAAAAACTTTGTCCTATTGGCTCCCTAGCCTCTAAACCTCAATAAGCTAGATTTTAGCTTATTTCTCCTTTAAGCTTCCAAAATGAACTTAATATAACTCAAGTGATCATTATTTAGATGTAAATGAGTAAGACTGAGTAAATGAATTGCTAGAAATAAGATTTGACTAAAATTGAGCTTAAGAAAAGTAATAAGCTCAATTGAGCTTATTAAGAGCTTATTAAGTGAAATGAGCTTACTTTTGAATACGAAGAACAAGAAAACTTGAAAACTGAAGTGATATTACTCAAATGATGGAGTACAAACTGTAAGAAGAAGTGTACAAGAACTTTAAAGCTAATACAACAATACTTGACAGAATTGCTTAAAATTGAGAGAATTCAAAGTGAAAATTGAAAAACAAAAATCAACCACCAAAAAAAATGAATCCTAACACTCTATTTATAGAGAATTGAGGAAGAGGAGTGAAGATTTCTAGAATAATCCATCCAATCTCGACCCTTGATCATTTGCGAGACAATCTAAGCCGTTTGATGAGGAAAATGATGTGTTCGATCCAATCAATGGATTACACGTGGTAGTTTATGATTGGAGAGGGCTTATGAACGATTTTAAGTGAGTATAGAGGAGCGGGGGTGGGAAAAATCGTGATTGGGTTTGTGTAGAAAAATTGGCGGGAAAAACGGTTGGGCGGTTATAGTTTGTTATAAAGCCGCGTTTTATTGTTTGAAAGTTTAGGATAATGGCAAAAGTAGTCCTTGTCTTTCACCCCGATTTTGTAGTTATAAACAAGTTTGAAAATGGCAACTTCAGTCCTTGTGTTTTCCTTCTTCTATTTTTCCCTTTATAAAACACTTTCTTCACTTAGCAACTTTGGTCCCTTGAACTTTTAATAAGCCTTTAAACTTTGAAACTTGTCACTTTAAGTCCTTGGCTTCATTCTTTTAACCTTTGACTGCCTTTCTTGCTGTGTCGGGCTGATCCGGCTTTTGATTTCTTCACTCTTCACTCTTGTCTTTGTCTTTTTCCCGTTTCTTGTCGGTTTTTGACTGTTTTTGCTTCTTTTTGTCTTTTCAATCCTTTCCTGCACAATTAGACACAAAAGCACACCTTTTTCTATTCTTTTGGCATTTTTATGGCTTTTATTTGGCAAAATCCCGGGTAATTTAATATACAATTAAGCAATTATCAAAATTCCCCAAACTAAAGGATTGCCGTGTCCTCACGCAATGTTATCAAGTGTACACTTTGTAAACTAGTAAGTTTCCAAAATGCCCTTGCTTTCATCTTTAAGAATCACCTTTTTTAAACAACTTTCACTTTTATCAACATTTAATCCCTTAAAACACATTAATGGCAATCATTGCAACTTTGCAACTTTTAGGCTCATTGAAATAGGCTACTCCCGATTAATAGAGCACAAAAGAGGAAAATTCGTCATCCTTGACTTTTCACTAGACTAAACAAAGCTAATAAACAAGATCATTGTCAATATAAGTCCAAATGATTAAGCTCTTATACTTACAACTTGTGAACTTTTCACTCCCAGGAATAAATTAATGATTAAGATGTGTGCACTCTATTTTAAATGCAACATAGATCAATTTATCTTTATAGTTGAAATTCATCTAAGCTTTACACTTAAGCCTTGTGAGCTTAAATGTTAATAACATAGATAATCTCGACTCAAAGCTAAAAGAGATTAGGAAACAAAACTTATAAATTAATTTGAGAAAATGAAATTTTTAACCATTCTTTTTATTTTACATGTACTATAATTATTTTCTTTTTGAAATAGGAATGTTGTTCTTAGTTCGAACCCTACTTAGCTTTCTCCAAATAGGATTAACTGGGATATCGGCAACAACAACCGGTGTTCTTAGATCGAAACCCTCATCGCTGCTAACGTTTGTGGGTTATCGCGACAACACCTTTTCCTTCAAAGCCTAAAATCCAAAGTCCCTGAGTTGCAATCATCACCTAGGCCGCGCTCCCTAGTGATGAATGCCTACGAACCTTGATTCCACGTACATAGTTTTAATCCTTAGTTGCGGTCCCCATCCGAGTCTTTCTCTCAACATGGATACGCCACGTTAAAAATATATAAAGCTTTTATTAGTTATTTTGTGAATGCTTTCATTGGCACGAAAAAATAAACTGCTTTTGCATTAGGAAATGCTTCATTGGCGAAGTCTTTTTATTACATTATCTTTTTGATGAATGCGAAAAATTTTCCTTTAGAAAATCAACTTATAAATTTGAAACCAAATAATTTATTAATATTAAAATGAATTCTTTTTCAAAATATAAGACTTTTATAAGCAATTGGTGATTAGCTAAATTAAAAAGAGCAGTATGATAAGTGTGTTTAAGAGCTTGTGGGAGTAAAAAGACACAAATCATTCATATAAGCTTTAGGTTTTCCAAATAAACCTTGCTTAAACAAATATACTTATATTTAACTACATCATTTCTTGTTCTTCACATTTTAAAATCCAAAGCAATAGGATTTGTGAAAGCTTAGCCCTACAAAAGGTAGGTTAAAAAAAACTAGCTAGGGCATTTTCACCCGGTCAAGTCAAAATTAACTCCTATTTCTCACCAACGGACTACCAAAAAGTGGTGTTTTTTTCTCAAACTAAGCTTCTTTTGAGCTTTTCTTGTAAGCAAAAATTTAAAATTTCTCACTTTTTCAAAAAGGCAATTCAAAAAGATTTAAACAAGGTTGCGTGAAGTGCAAGTCAATATCGAAGATATCCTTCCCCAAACTAAAATGAAACTTTGTCCTCAAAGTTTAAAAATAAGGGTCAAAAGGAATCTTTAACAAAAATTCAATGGTCTTGCCAAAAGAATAGATGTTAGTTCGATAAAGAACAAGGATAAGAGATTAGAGTTTTCCCATTTATGAAGAGAAGATTGGAGACCATCGATGGAAATTGTAGGAATTGCTTTGTCCTTCCACAATATTGAACCATGAAGCTTCCAAAATCCGGAAAACCTAGACAAAAATCACAAACAACCAACAAGAGACGAAAAAGAACAAGCTTCCTCTCTTCTTTACATTGTTAGCTCAAAAGACATCTCTAAAACGGCTTAGTTTTTGTTAACCGAGTACAAGCTATACTCGCCCCCGAATTAATTTGTCCTTGGGGAAGCAAAGAAAATAGAAAATGAAAAGAAAATAAAAGGATAAGCATGGGGTGCCTCCCACGAAGCGCTTGTTTATTATAGAGTCCCCTTCGCTTGACTCTTTCCCCAAACTAGTTTTTCATGGTGGGTCGGTCTTAACATCTGGGATAATTTCTTTAGGAACCTCTTCCCCAAAATAATGTTTCACCCTATGACCATTGACTTTAAAAGTTTGACCATCTTTTTGAAAAAGTTCAATAGTTCCATATGGGAAAACATTTGCAATTGTATAAGGTCCTGACCATCGAGATTTTAGCTTTCCCGAGAAAATCTTTAACCTTGAATTAAAAAGAAGTACTTGATCCCCAATATTAAAAACTCGGTTTTTAATTTTTGAATCATGTAACCTTTTCGTTTTCTCTTTATAAAGCAAAGAATTCTCATAAGCTTCATCTCTTAACTCATTAAGCTCATTAATTTGTGATTTTCTATTTGCACCTGCAAGATTAAGATCTAGATTTGTTTGCTTAAGAGCCCAGAAAGCTTTATGTTCCAACTCAATAGGGAGATGGCAAGCTTTCCCATAAACCAACCTATAAGGAGTACATCCAATAGGAGTTTTGTAGGCAGTCCGAAAAGCCCATAGAGCATCATCAAGCTTATCACTCCAAGAAGCTCTATTCTCACCTATGGTTCTTTCTAGGATTCTCTTAATTCCCCTATTTGAAACCTCAACTTGACCACTCGTTTGAGGGTGGTAAGGAGTCGAAAGTCGATGGGTCACACCATACTTTGCCATGACCTTTGCAAATTGGTCATTACAAAAATGTGTGCCTCTATCACTGATTATAGCCCGAGGGGTTCCAAATCTAGCAAAAAGATTCTTTAAAAACTTGCAAACAACACGAGCATCATTTGTAGGTAAAGCCTTAGCTTCCACCCATTTGGACAAATAGTCTACTGCAACTAGGATGTACTTGTTACCCCTACTAGATGGAAATGGACCCATGAAATCAATCCCCCACAAATCAAAGATCTCACAAACTTGTATTGCGTTTTGAGGCATTTCATCTCTTTGAGAGATTTTGCCTTGCCTTTGACAAGCATCGCAATGTTTTACCAAGTTGATAGCATCTTTATAAATGGTGGGCCAAAAAAATCCGGAGTCAAAGACTTTGCGAGCGGTGTAATTGGCACTATGGTGGGGGCGGGAACGGGGTGGGGGCGGGGCGGGGCGGGGGGGCGCGGGAGCTGGCAGCACGTGGGTCCACTATGACTAGCCATGAAGAATCTCATTAGCCTCTGCCTAAACACATCGTTAATGACTTGGTTGAAAACATATTTGAATAAGTAAGGGTCATCCCAATAGTAGTGTTTTGCATCTTTGAAAAATTTTCTCTTTTGTTGTGAACTCATTCCTTTTTTAACAAAATTACCCGCATGGTAGTTCGCTAAGTCGGCGAACCATGGCGTGGTATTATCACTAAGCACATTCACATTATTAAGCACAACATTTTCATTTTCATCAATCACATTTTCATTCACATTAATCTCTTTGACCGATTCAAATCTCCCTAATGACTCTAAAGGAAAAGATTCAGTTATGTGTTGCTTTTCAAGTTCATTCTTGTGAGGGTTTTCTAGTCTAGAAAGGTGATCGGCGGCTACATTCTCAGCTCCTTTTTTATCTCTTATTTCAAGATTGAACTCTTGGAGTAAAAGAATCCACCTAAGTAACCTTGACTTAGCATCTTGCTTAGCCATAAGGTACTTAATAGCCGAATGATCCGTATACACTATGGTCCTCGATAAGACTAGATAGGGTCGAAACTTCTCCAAGGCATATACTACGGCTAGCATTTCCTTTTCAGTTGTGGTGTAATGAAGTTGAGCCCCGGTCATAGTCTTACTCGCATAATGAATAGGATGAAAATGTTTATCCTTTCTTTGACCTAAAACTGCTCCAAGAGCAAAATCACTAGCGTCACACATGATCTCAAAATCATAATCCCAATTAGGCACAACAAGTATTGGTGATTCAATCAACTTTTTTCTAAGATCATTAAAAGCTTGTTTACACTCATCCGAAAAGACAAAAGGAGTTTCTTTTTCCAAAAGATGAGTCATGGGTCTTGCAATTTTCGAAAAGTCTTGAATGAACCTTCGATAAAAACCCGCATGACCTAAAAAACTTCGAACTCCTTTTACCGTGGTCGGGTAAGGTAATTTAGCTATCACTTCTACTTTTGCTCTATCAACTTCTAAACCATTTTTAGAAATTTTATGCCCCAAAACTATTCCCTCTTTTACCATGAAATGGCATTTTTCCCAATTAAGCACAAGATTTGTTTCTTCACATCTTTTAAGCATTTTGTCAAGATTATCAAGGCACTTTGAAAAATTATCCCCAAAAACCGAAAAGTCATCCATAAAAACCTCCATGGTTTTCTCAATCATATCATGAAATATGGCCGTCATGCACCTTTGAAAGGTCCCCGGTGCATTACAAAGGCCAAAAGGCATTCTTTTGTAGGCAAAGGTTCCATAAGGGCAAGTAAAGGTGGTCTTTTCTTGGTCTTGGGGGTCAATCGGGATTTGAAAGTACCCGGAAAATCCGTCTAAGAAACAATAGAACTCATTTCCCGCTAACCTTTCAAGCATTTGATCCATAAAAGGTAAGGGAAAATGGTCTTTCCTAGTGGCATCATTTAGCTTCCTATAATCAATGCAAACTCTCCAACCGGTCACAAGTCGGGTTGGGATGAGTTCATTGTCATCATTCTTCACCACGGTCATTCCTCCTTTCTTAGGAACGCAATGAACCGGGCTCACCCATGGGCTATCCGAAATGGGGTAGATTAAGCCGGCATCAAGAAGTTTGATGACCTCTTTCTTAATCACCTCATGAATTTTAGGATTGACCCTCCTTTGCATTTGAACCACTGGTTTGAAATCATCCTCCATTAAAATTTTGTGTGTACAAAATTTTGGGTCAATACCCTTAATGTCGGAGATTTTCCAAGCTAAAGCACTTTTATGAGCCTTAAGAACCTCAATAAGTTTTACCTTCTCATCCTCTTTTAAATCCTTTGAAATTATGACAGGTAGTTTATTATCTTTTTCAAGAAAAGCGTATTCAAGATGAGAAGGCAAATCTTTGAGTTCAAGGTCGGGTGGTTCTTCTATCGATGTTTTGACTGATTCAACATTATTGATTTGCTTTTTGAACTTGGGAGGAATTAGTTGTGAAAAAGGATCATCATTTAAAACTTCAAGTAATGATTCCAAGTAAATTACATCCCCCTCTTCATCATTAAAGTCTTCATTTAAGTCCATGTTCAAAGATTCATCATTTTCTAAAAACTCTTCTATTTCTTCCTCAAGAAGCATCTCACTTCCTTCAAAAGGAGTGAAAGGTGGAGGGTCCAAAATAATAGAAGTGGAGTCACCACTCTTGGTAAAGTCCAAAACTTTTGGAGCATACTCCGCACATGTTGCATCAATAAGGTCCATTCGGTTTACTGACTCAGAATTATCATAAGAAACCGTGGGAGTGTCACCACACTTAAGTATCAAAGATTGGTCATCATGTCTCAAAATAATTTCCCCCTCATAAACATCAATTAAGGCATGAGCTGTGCTCAAAAATGGCCTTCCTAAAATCAAAGGAACTCGAGGGTCTGCAGCAAAGTCTAGAATCACAAAATCGACCGGGAAGTAGAATTTTCCGACCTTCACGAACACAGCAATATTTTACCTCCCGCTAACCCAAGGGGTTTAGAAATTGTTTCGGTCGGCTAATTCAGAACCAATCTAGTACTTGTAAAGGTAAGGAAGTCCAAGTTTTCTTCCAAATAGACAAGGCATAGATTTGAACGTGCACCTGAATCCGCTAGAGCCAAGTAATTATCAAACTCCCCAAAATCACAAGGAATGAGAAATCGACCCGGGTCACCAAGCTTTTCGGGAAGCTTTTTAAGAATGACCGCAGAGCAATTAGCATTCATTGGTGTCTTTGTTATTTCAATTAACTTGTCTTTGTTACTTAACAACTTTTGAATCATCAAAGCTAACTTGGTCATGTGAACAAGAGCAATCAGCCAAAGCTAAGTTCAAATGAAGATCTCGAAAGATTTCTATGAACTTTGAAAGCTAAGATTAATCAATCTCCTCAACAGATTCTGTCCTTTTCAATCCCTTGAAGGGTAAGGCAAAATTTTTATTGGTCTTTGAAGTCATTATCAACTCTAGTTTCAACAAATGGTTCATTTCCCTTTGTTTTTGGACCTTTTCCCTAAATTTGAGAGTTTACCGGAGGTTGGACGCTTGCGTACTTTTGTGAACTATAGATGCTCTTGGTCCTTTGTCTCTCTCAGTATCCTTAGCAACCTCATTTTGTCCGGCATTGAGCGAAAATGACGAGGCATAAGGAGGGGTGTGAGAGGGGGTTCAAGCTAAAACAACACCGACGGAGACTAGGGGGGTGGGTGAGGGGAGGAGAGGGGGGGGGGGGGGGGGGGCCGCAGATGTCGAGGTGACGAACGGGTGGGACAATGGGTCGAGTGAGCGTGTGGGGGGGAGGAGCTTGGTGAAACCGATAGTTGTATGGGGGGGGGGCGAGAGGGTGAGGCTCGGGGTGAACTAGATGGTTAGTTATTAGGGATAATAGCGCGCGAGATGGAATCTATACACAAACCCTTTTGGGTTTTGCCTTTTACCGAAACCACAAACAACTCTTAATTAATGAGACCCTAATTTATTACTCAATATCTTCCAATAATACTTGTAATCAAACCCTTATTACTCCCATTGTTCCCAAAATCAAATAAACCTTCAAAATCAAATTCTTTAAAAATCAAGAACTTTTGAAAAACCTTGCATGGTTGATTTCTTTGGAAAATAGTGTTAAGAGTTTATATAAGGATAATGTTGGAGTGTTTGTAAGTGTTTGGAGGAAGTTTTATGAGGACTTGATGGTGGTGGTGGGTGGTTCGACGAGAGAGAGAAGAGAGGGAGAAGCAAGGATTCTTTTCCCGTTATATTATTATGTGTGTTTGACTGAGAGTCAAATACTATAAGTAAATAATCTGTGTCGATACATTCTATGTTGGTTAGGTTGGCTAATATATATTATTATATATATATATTATATATTATAGTTATATATATATATCTATATTTATATAGTATATATATATATATATATATATATATATATATAATGTAGTGTTTGTTTTGGGCTTGGGTAACCGGTTATGAGGGGGAGGGGAGATGGGCTTGGTAAAAAAAATTCATCAAATTTGGTCTATACAAATTTTGGGCTTAAACATTTATTTAACTTGTTATTAAACATAAAAATACTATTTTGACGCGGTTTTGACAAAAACGCGGAAAAAGTCAAAAAATACTAAAATAAAAATAATTAAGCTTCCGAAGCTAAAATATGAAATTATTGATTTCTCAAACACTAAAACGGATAAATATCCAAAGCACGGCTAGCAAATAGCCAAAAACGATGATTTTGACCAAATCGGCTAACGAGTAAAACACAAAATTTCCTTCAAAAGTAAAAATAGGAACTGAGTCGAGATTTAATATTGATCGTAAAATACGAGACAGCATTACGGAGTAACATGAACAATTAGTTACGTCGTAACATAATTTATGCCTACAACATGGAAAGCCTCATCAGCACTTTACGACGTAACACTCTATAAGGTTACGCCGTAACATATTTGAAATCTATAAATAGATGCCTCATTCAGCCACTTCATCATCAACCATTCTACCACAGATCTAAGGGGTGATCAAGGCCTCCATAGCTCGAAGAATTCCACCAGAAGTCCAAAGGAGATCACACTTAATTTACTTTTGTATTTAATCGTTCATAAACGACTCCTGTAAGAATTATGAGTTTTCCAACCATGATTATCTTTATTAATTCTTGCTTTGTTGTTGTCATGAGCGGCTAAGCACTTCAAGTGCTAGCCTAGTCATGAATTTACTATTGTTATAATCGTGTAACCCTGGGTTTTGGTAGTATCGCGGGTGGTATAGATCATGTTAATCCTGTTATTAGATTACTACTTAAACATGGGATTAGCAGGGTACTAGGGTTGGATGATTATTCCAACTCTAGTGTAGGAACTAACCATGTTACCGCCTCTATCACTTAATATACTTAAAAAGCACAGGAAATCTTTCAGAGAGGGTTAATAATCTATATAGGTTATTAGACTAGTTCTTGGGATAGTTAAGATTAATCACTATGACCTGGTTACCCTACATTCGTAACTTTCAGGGGATTCAGGATCGCAGGAATTATAGGACAGGCTAAAGATATCTATTCAGGTCTGTCGACTTTAGAAACCACTAATGAAACCATGATGTAACATTGCACAGGATAAAAACAATAGTATTACGATAGTATTGTAAATGGGCTAGGGATAGTACGTTTATCTCTCTGATTTGTTCTGTCTCATTTTAATTTTCCGCATATTTACTCTCTTGTTAATCTCAAAATCAATCTTAAAACTACTTTAAAATGTGACACTTCAAATTAAGACTAATTAATACTTAACTCTTGGGACGACCTCGGATTTACCATCTCTACACTACTCACGACCAGGTTCTCTGCCCATTAGTGCGTTTGTAAAGGTAAAGCGAGTTTTATAAATTTAAAACTTGAATAAAATATATTTTAAAATAAAATACGCATCAAGTTTTTGGCGCCGCTGCCGGGGAGCTAAAAATTAGTATTAATTTGATTTCTTGTAATTATTTCCATTTCTCTCTCTAACTTCTAAATTCTGCAGGAACTATGGCGGGAGTAGACATCAATACTCTCACCATGGAACAATACTTAGCATTGTCACGAGAAAACCAGGCACCGGGCGTGGTTAAACCAAAAATCAGAGGCAATGTTAACTTTGAGATCAAGAGTCAATTCATGCAAGAATTGAGGGAAGACACCTTCTCCGGAAATAAGAATGAGGATGCCCATGATCATGTGGATCGAGTCCTCAACATTGTAAGTTCGGTAAAACGGGTCTAAGACTGAAATTTAAGAAAAATTAAGCCTACACTAAATTTTATATTTTTCCTAGACACTAAATGACAAAAGAAAATTTTATAAAAAAGAAAAATATTTTTTTATTAATTTTTGGATTTTTTATGATTTTTATAAGATTTAATGATTTATCAAAAATAAACTTTTTCTAAAAATTAACACTAAAATTTTTCTTTTATTTTTCAAAAATACTAGATTTAAAATGAAAATTAATGCAAAAAGAATTTTAATTTTTCAACTATTTTTCTATTTTTTATGATTTTTATAAGAAAAAGTAATAACTAAAATCTATTTTAATTGCTAGAAAATACAAATTTAACTGGAAAAATATAGAAAAATGGTTTTAATATGCTAAAATGGTGCAGAAAATTAATAGAAACAAAAGCCCTAATTTTTAAAAGCTAATTAAACCCTAATTTGATTGATTAAACTAAGAACCCTAATTTTATAAAACTATTTTGAAAAATATTAAATCTAATTATTTTTCTAGAAAAGACAGGGTAGAAATGGTAATAAAGGAAAGAACAGGGTAGGCGGGCGAATATTGGAAATTTTACACTATAGAGAAAACGGGTACCCCTTAACTATGAGAAAACTACCAAACAGACCCTACGAATTTGGCTTATTTTGCTTATTGAAAAATTGAGAATCAGCAAAAACTTAAAACTACAAAGTTGTTAATCAGCTTATTCTTAACAACTTTAATAAAGACAACTTCAACTTTTATCAACTAAATAAGCTGAAAAATAAGAATCTTAAAAACTGTTACAGAAAGTGCTTGTTTAAAAAGAGATTTGGATTTTGGCTTAATGTGAGCTTATTTCTTGATGAAAATTAAAAACAAAAGAAGCTAGTTGAAGCTTAAGATGTGTATTAAAAGGATCTAAACTAAAATTTACCAAGAGTTAACAACATTAAAAAGAAAATTAAGATGGAAAAGTGCTAAGTTTTTATGAAATGTTTTTGAGCTTTTTCTAATAAGCTAACAAGCTTATTGCTAAACCTTAAAGACTGAAGTTTTGAAAACAAGCTTAACTAAGTTCTTTGAACTAACCTAGGTAAAAGGATTTTCAATATAACAACTAGAAATGAAAATTTAAATTGGAATAAGCTGAAATTCACAAATGCTGATAGGCTTCTTATGACAGGAAAAATAAGCTAGGTAAAGTGCTTAATTTTGAAAGCTAAATGGTGAAATCTATTAAGCTAATGGAATTCTAAATATAGGCTTAATTCTAAAGTCTATTATCTAGTTATGAATGCTTAGAAGGCTACTTAAAGAATGACTAAGCAACAACAGTTAATACTGTTGTTGCTGATGCAGTGTGCAAGGGAACAAATGCAAGCTTAAGTATTACTCTAAAAACTAAAAAGCTCACTCAATTTATGTAATGAAACCTACATTAACTAAAATATAACACTCTTATTCTAGAAATCACTCAAACCTTCATATTCACCTATCACCAAAATTGCCCTGGTGCACAGGATGAAGTTTTAAACTCTAAACTCTTGAGTTTCACTAACTATCTTTTAAAAGCTGTTTAAAACTGGCTATACTACCTTAATACAACTGAATGAACATCTTTGACAAGGTAATTATGACTTTAAGAGTCAAATTAGGCTAATCCCAAACACTCCTTTATTTAGACTGTCAAATCCATTGTGCACTTAAAAACTCTTTTCAAGCTTAAATTCCTAAAACTTTTTATCTGCTTCTACTAATACTAAACTAATGAAGCTATTTGAGCTGTAAAATTAGTAGCTTATTAGGAAAAATAAGCTACTTATTCTATTAGGCTTATACTACTATTTAATGACAGTTTTTAGTGATTAATATCTAGAAAGGATTAAGACTAAATCAGCTTAAAGCTAAAACACCTATAAGCTAATTCAACTAAATGAAACAAAAATAGACATTAGAACTCATTAGAATAAGCAATTTGTATAAAGCTGTGAATTTGCCAAAATGAGATAAAGAAAAGAGAACCTGAATACTTTGTTGTCTCAGACACTAGAGGCCACTCTTGTAGAGTGAATGACCTCAAAAAGGCTTAATCCTATTGGCACCTTGCCTCTAAACCTCAATAAGCTAAATGAGCTTATTTAAAGCTTATTTGATGAAATCGAGTTGAAATTGAAATCAAAGAACACACAAAGCTTGTATTCTGAATTATATTGCTAAATTTATAAAGTACAAGAGGAAAGGAACAGAGTACAAGTGCTTAAAAGCTATTTAGAAAATTTGAAAGTAAATGGCTTAAAATCGGGAAATTACAAAGTAAAAGTTTAAAAACAAAATCAACAACTGAAAAATGATGCCTAGGTGCTCTATTTATAGAGGAGAGGTGAAGAGGAGGAAGAAATTCTAGAAATGTCCATTCAATCTCAGCCGTCGATCTCTTATGAGTGAATATAAGCCGTTGGATGAGAGAGATGATGTGTCTTGGCCAATAAGCTGCTGCCACGTGGGCGTTTAGGATTGGAGAGAGCTTATGAACGAGCTTGGCATTTATAGAGGAGCGGGGAGGTGGTAATTTTTGAGTTGGGTTTGTGTGTAAAAAGGGCGGGAAAAACTGTTGTGGCAGTTAAGTGGTTATAACAAACGCGTTATTCTGTTTGAATCTATGGAATATTGGCAAAACTCGTCCCTTTCTTTCACCCCGTCTTTTTCTAGTGTAAAATGAAGTTTCAGGATGGCAAGTTTGGTCCTTGTGGTTCTTTTTCTCTATTTCTCCTTTAATAATCAACTTTTCTCTTTTGGCAAACTTGGGTCTTTGACTTCCGTTATTGCTGTATCGGGCTGATCCGGCTGTGATCTTTGGCTGATTCTTCACTCTTGTTCTTGTTTCTTTCATTCTTTGTCGGTTTTTTGACTGTTTTTGCTTCTTTTTGTCATTTCAATCCTTTCCTGCACAATTGGACACAAAAGCACATTTTTTTCTATTCTTTTGGCATTTTATTGCTTTTATTTGGCAAAATCCCAGGTAATTTATTGTATAATTAAGCAAATATCAGCTGTATAGATCTTTTGTTTTGACTAGCTACTCTGTTTAGATCTTTTGTTCATATATCGGCTACTTTGTACAGCCTACTAAGTATTACGAGTATATCTCGGCTAGTATGGCTATAGGTTATTTTGTCTTGTAACCTAGTTGTTATGATCGTTTGTATATAAACCAATCATGTATTATTTTCCAAGTTATATATGAAAAGGATGGATTATGTTTTATATGAAATCGAGTTTATTGTGAATGAATGTCGATTTGTTAATTTCAATACTGTTGTGTATTTCACCTTGTGTTGTGATCTCGTTTTATTCATTATGTATACATCGGGTTATGGTTAAGATTTTTGAAATCTAACGGGTGTTATGTTTTCTTGTGATTTAAGAAAATGGCACCAAGAGGAAGGCCCACAAGAACCACGAGGTCAAGGCCAGTCACCACAACTCCCCCACCAGTCACTACAACTCCACCACCAGTCACAGACCCTACTACCACCACTTCGGTCACCAGTGCCCAACTGCAGGCCATGATCGACGAGGGTGTCACTGCTGTTTTGGCAGCACGTGCTATGACCCGAAATGGCTATAATAGCAATGGTTCAGGACCAAGGCCAGCACAAACTGCTCGTGAATGCTCTTACTCTGAATTCTTGAAATGTAAACCTTTGGACTTCAAAGGCACTGAGGGAGTCGTCGGACTCACTCGATGGTTCGAGAAAATGGAATCTGTGTTTAGCATTAGCAATTGCCCAGCAACTAGCCAAGTCAAATTCGCGACTTGCACTCTGCAAGACGATGCTCTTACATGGTGGAATTCCCATGTTAAGACCACCACTCCAGAAGTAGCTCATGCCATGCCATGGGCAGCACTGAAGAAAATGATGACTGATAAATACTGCCCGAGGGGTGAGATCAAGAAGATTGAAACTGAGATGTGGAATCTTAAGGTTAAAGGCACCGATGTGGTGGCCTATAATCGACGATTTTAGCAACTAGCCTTGATGTGTTCCAGGATGTTCCCAGAAGAGGTAGACAAGATTGAAAAGTATATCGGTGGCTTACCCGATATGATACTTGGCAGTGTAAAAGCATCAAAGTCGAAGACCATGCAAGAAGTTATTGAGTTTACAACTGAGTTGATGGAGGATAAGACCCATGCCTATGCTGAACGTCAGGCAGAAAGGAAAAGAAAGTATGATGATCTTCCCCAGAAGGTATGTCGGTGGGATGCCCGACCCGATTTACTCAAGTGTTGTGGCATCGAAGCCAAAGACCATGCAGGAGGCTATTGAGATGGCAACTGAATTGATGGATAGGAGAAATAACACTTTTGCTGAGAGACAGGCAGAAAACAAGAGGAAGTTTGAAGACACTCCTCGAAATAACCAAACCCAACAACCAAACAAAAGGCAGAACACAGGCAGGGCTTATGCTGCCGGGAACGGTGACAGGAAACCGTATGAGGGGGCTAAACCTCGATGTCCCAAGTGTAACTTCAACCATTACGGTCCTTGTACACCAACATGCACTAACTGCAGGAAGCTTGGCCACCTGGCCAAGGACTGTAGGAGTCGGCCTGCGACTGCAAACAACAACAACCGCAATAACAATAACAACAACAACCGTAACAACAACAACCCAAGAGCCCAAGGGGCAAATACCAATGCCATCATTTGCTTTGAGTGCGGGGCTCCAGGCCACTTCAGGAACAACTGCCCCTAGTGGAAGAACAAGAATCAGGGAAATGGTAGCGGTGTAGCCAGGGCTTATGCAGTGGGAGTTGCAGGGCAAAACCCAGACAACAACGTTGTGACGGGTACGTTTCTCCTAAACAACCGTTGTGCTTCCATTTTATTTGATACTGGTGCAGATAGAAGTTTCGTGTCTACTCAATTTAGTGCTTTGATTAATATAGCCCCCACTACATTAGATCATGGTTATAACGTTGAATTAGCTGATGGTAGAGTAATATGGGTAAATACGGTATTACTGGGTTGCACGTTAAATTTTCTGAACCATCCGTTTCACGTCGACCTAATGCCTGTTGAAATGGGTACTTATGACGTCATAATTGGCATGGACTGGTTGACGAAATACCAGGCCGTTATTGACTGTGCTAAGAAGATCGTTCGTATTCCTTTTGGGAGCGAAATCTTAATTTTTCATGGAGACGGAAGTAGAAATAAACGCGGGACTCGATTAAACATCATCTCGTGCACCAAGGCCCAGAAGTATCTGCTTCAAGGATGTCACCTCTTTTTGGCACATATTACCATCAAGGAGGCTGGAGACAAGTCGAAGAAGAAGCAACTGCAAGATGTACCGATCGTCAAAAATTTTCCCGAAGTATTTCCCGAGGACTTGCCAGGTCTTCCACCTACCAGACAAGTGGAATTTCACATCGATCTAGTACCTGGTGCTGCACCTGTAGCACGGGCACCTTATCGATTGGCCCCATCAGAAATGAAAGAATTGGCGGATCAACTACAAGAGCTTTCCGACAAAGGCTTTATAAGACCTAGTTCGTCACCATGGGGAGCTCCAGTTCTATTCGTCAAGAAGAAAGATGGATCGTTACGGATGTGCATAGATTATCGGGAACTAAACAAACTAACGGTGAAGAACCGTTATCCGCTACCAAGAATTGATGACTTATTTGACCAACTTCAAGGGTCGAGTGTCTACTCGAAGATCGACCTAAGGTCAGGTTATCACCAATTGAGGGTTCGAGAAGAAGACATCTCGAAGACTGCCTTCAGAACTCGATATGGACATTATGAATTCCAAGTTATGCCGTTTGGTTTGACCAACGCACCTGCTGTGTTTATGGACCTCATGAACCGAGTGTGCAAACCTTATCTGGACAAATTCGTAATTGTCTTTATTGACGATATTTTGATCTATTCCAAGAGAACAAAGCTAAGAGCACGAAGAGATCTGGAAGATAATATTGGAGTTGTTGAAGAAGGAAGAGGAGTTGTATGCAAATTTTTCCAAGGTGAATTTTGGATTCCCAAAGTTTACCGTTCCTGGTCACGTGGATTAGAAATTAAAGGCATTCTGTGGATCAGCCAAGTCGAAATCCTGTTTAAAGATGGATCTCCAAGGACACCAACGGAGATTCGTCAGTTTTTAGGTCTTGCTGGGTATTATCGATGATTCATTGAAGGGTTTTCAAAAATCGCCAAACCAATGACCAATTCCACTGAGAAGAAGTTAAGTTTGAATGGGGATGACAACAAGAAAGACAGCGTTTCCAGTTATTGAAGCAGAGAAGTTGTGTAGTGCGTCCAATTCTGGCTTTACCGAAGGGAAGCAAAGATTTTATGTATACTGCGATGTTTCGATCAAGGGTTTGGGCACTGTGTTGATGCAAAGGGAAGAAAGGTTATTTCTTATGCCATCACGCAGTTAAGATCCCTTGAGAAGAACTATACTACTCATGATCTGGAACCTTGGGAGCAGTAGTGTTCGCTCTAAAGATTTGGAGGCACTATTGTATGAACCAGTGTACAGTTGTTCAACGATCATAACGTGCTTAAGCACCATTCTTGATCAGAAGGAATATGGAAACACGGAGACAACGCCGTGGTTAGAGTTGCTTAGTGATTACGATTGCGATATTTTATACCCAGGAAAGCAAATGTTCGTTGCTGATAGGCTTTGTGCAGGAATGAACGAGAACCACCGTTAAGAGTTCGAGCTTTAGTCATGACTATTAGCTTGGATCTTCCTAAGCAAATCTTGAATGCTCAGACTAAAGCGCGAAAACCAGAAAACATCAAGAGTGAGGATGTTGGAGGTATGCTGATTGAAAATGCCAAATTTACAGAAGAAGAGGCAATCTAGGACGGAAAAAAGTTGGAACCTCGTAGGATGGAACCCTATGCATCTATGGTAAGGAGTTGGTTACTTGTTAGGCGATTTGCGGACTGTGATCATGCACGTGTCCCACAAATCAAAGTTTTATATCATCCATGTTCCGAGAAAATGTTTCTTGACGTAAAGAAGCTATATTGGTGGCCCATATTGAAGCCGACATTCGCAACCTTGTTAGCAAGTGCTTGACTTGTGCTAAGGTCAAGGTCTGAAACATCAGAGACAATCGGGGTTTGTTGGTACTACCGAGATACCTCAATGGGAAGTGGGACAAATTTCACTTGGATTTTGTCACGATAGCTTCTAAGTCATCACTAGGGTACGATAAATTTGGCTGATAGTTGTTGACCGACTTACAAAGTCTGCAATTTTTATACCCATGAGGGAAACTGACCCCCTGGAGAAACTGGCAAGAATGTACCTAAAGGAAGTAGTAACGAGGCATGGAATACCGGTCTCGATTATTTGTGATCGTGACCCTAGGTTCGCATCAAATTTTTGGAGGTCACTTCAGAAAGCTTTGGGTACAAGTTTAGATATGAGTACGGCATATCATCCGCAAACTGACGGACAAAGCGAGAGAACCATTCAAACTCTCGAAGATATGCTTCGTGCTTGTGTGATCGACTTTGGAAATGGGTGGGTTAAACATTTGCCATTGGTCGAGTTTTCATTATTAATAAACAGTTATCCATAGCTAGCATTTAAGGCTGCAACTTTGAGGCACTTTCGGTAGAACAATGGCGTTCGCATGTTTGTTTGGGCTGAGGTGGAGAAGTTCACTCACAGGTCCAGAGATGGTGCAAGAAGGAGACGATAAAATCATTCAAGTTAAGCAAAGGGGGGGGGGGGGGGGGGGGGGGGGGAATGCAAGCCGCTCGTGATAGGCAAAAGAGCTACGCTGATTTGAACCGTAAGAGTGGGAGTTTATGGTTGGAGATAAAGTGATGCTCAAGGTTTCGCCTTGGAAAGGGGTTGTGCGTTTTGGCAATACGAGGGAAATTAAATCACAGGTTTGTTGGACCTTTCAAGGTAATAAAAAGGGTTGGAGACGTTGAATACAAGCTCGAGCCTTCTGTGGGCTGAGAGAGTTAATAATACAATTTCACGTGTCCACTTAAGAAGTATGTCATGCCGACGAACCCTTATCCGTTCTGTTGGATGGACATCATTTTGATGACAAGCTTTCAGTTTGTCGAGGGGAACTTACTAGAGATCACAGATCGTTGAAGTTAAACGGTTGGAATAGAAATAGCGCAGTTATCCCTTTAGGTCAAGGTTCGATGGAACTCCAAGAGAGGTCCTGAGTTTATGTGGGAACGTGAAGATCAATTCCGGAAGAAATACCCACATCTGTTCTCAAAGACCAGGTCGTCGTCAAGTGCTGTGTCTTAAGCCTTGAGGACAAGGCTCATCTAACCAGGGGAGACTATAACACCCCGTGTTTTAGGACAATGTACGATGTTGATAAAGTCGCTATTTATTTTTTTTGTATTGGTTACGCGTTTGTTTTTAAGGGAAAGAGTTCGTTAAGTTAAAATCGGGTAGCAAGAAATAATCAGTTAACGTAAAGTGGCATAAAGAATTATTGTTTTACGTCAACACAGTTAAGTAATTATTTTGAGGATAATTATTAACATACAAAAGTTATTTTATCGGATACGTGAAAGTGTTTACGTTTCGCGATAAATGACAATTAGGTTTTCCCGGAACCCTAAAAATTAAAGTAGGCTTTCAATAAATTCCTAACGTGTATATACAATGATCAAAGTTTATAAAACTTTAGCATATTTATATTATATTATAATCGTATCTAAGTATATACAAAATACAATTATCTTTACCCAACAATACTAGACTATACAAATGTTTACTTTTTATATAAAAAATGACACTTTCATTTTTAATAAAAATTTTTACTTACACTTTCTTTTATAATTACACAAGTAATACAAAGTATATAAAAGGAAAAAAGTAACTAGGAATATAAGCATATGAAATCATGGGATGATTTCTATTACAAGGGAAACAATAAGACAATACAACATTTAGACCATTAATGTCTTGTTTTCCATCACCACTTTGGTCCCATTGGTCACCTTGTCCCCTTTTGAAAAAACCACGGCAGGGAACCACCAAAACCTATGATTTTTTTAGTCAAAGTTGCAACTAAACAATATTTTCACTTCTCCTATAAATTCTCATGCATATGTGAAGTTTACATACAAATCTATTACTTTGGAAAAAATTATTTTCTTTCCTCCTTTCCTAGCTCAAACCCACGACATTATAAGCCATCCTAAACAAATCATACAAAATTTTTTTTACAATCCAGACTAGCCCTGTTTACACTTCAATCATAGGCCACTAAGGTGTTTTAATAAGAATTGGTTTCTTCATTTGAAAGGATTTAAGAAGAAAAAGGGAAGAGAAGATTAAGGGTTTCAAACCTAATCTAAGGTTTTTTTCGCTTGTTACTTTGGTTTTGAATCTAAACAGGGTTTAGCATTTAATTCTCATATTCATATCATCCCTAAGGTCTTACTAATTCTTTATATTTTTATTTCATTATTTATGTGTTAATATGTGTTATTTATAGCTAAATCCACACTGAAGGATTTTTAATATGTTAAATGAAGTTTTCATTATGTTTATGAATTTATGAACTTATTTTAAGTATATGTTATATTTATCATGGAAAAATAATGGATGTAAAAGTTTGTAACATATGGTTTAAGTATAAAAATGTTTCGGTATAAATTAGGGTTTTTAAAGGTTGACTTAAGAAAGAAAATTTGTTTAAAGTTTACAAATTACATTAAGGGCTGTTTTAATTCGACCTCATTACAGTAGGTTAGGGACCTCATATAAAACTAATACGCCTCTGACGATTCCAAAATGATAGAAAACTCGGAAAAAACGATTTTAACGAAAAAGAGACGTTAATTACGATTTTACGCGATAATACTTTTATAAACTATTTTTATTAAATAAAAGCACTATATATTACAGAAACTCATATTTTTAAAAATTGAAAAATATGATTATAACTTTTTAAATTACGAGATCGTTACTCGAAGAATCGCTTAAAAAACGGAACTATAAGAATAAAAATACGGGCTTTTCGATAATTAAAGTTTATAAAAGTAATTTATAAAACTTATGAACAGTAAAATTACTATCACGCGGACCAACTTTATAAAATATAATACATCTTTTAATAACAAATCGTACTGAAGGAAATCACTAAATCGGGATTACAACGAATAAGTTATTACGATTACGAGTTTAGTTAATTAATACCAAAAAAACGACAAACGAAGCTGTAGTGAACAGTAAAATCACTATTCATCGCAGAATATCAAAAATGGCAAATGTTAATATTTTGATTCACTCGTCTATACGAAAGACGTGTGACGTAGAAAGCGAGGGGAGAGAAGCAACGGACTTAAAACGACAAATTAGTCATTTTTACGTAAAGTATCATTTATAAAGTTTTACTTATAAATATTATTTTATAAAAAGAGTAGTCGGTGATTATGACTATATAGGATATTACTGTGGTTATCAAAGTGCTATAATACTAGGGAGTTTCATAATGAGGCCACTTCGGATGACGTTCGACGAGTTGTTGGATTTCGAATTTAAGTGTTCTAACTCCTAGTACGTCATGTCATGACCTCTTAAATTATGATAGACCTTGATCGATAGTACGATGTAAAGCTATAGATTATATTTTTTATTAATGTAAAGTACCGGTACTTTACGCTATATTGAATTAGGTTGATTCGGAATAATGTGAAAGCATTCCCCTCACTTGATATAAAATCTTCAGATCAACTACTGGAGGTGAGTTCATTAGCCCCTCACTTTTTAAGTTTTACTGTTTTCCTATTATTTGGGTGGTGGAAACAAGCTTTGTCTCTTATTAATTGGCGACACAGTGGATATTTTGCATTGATTAAATGTTTGCCACTAAGTAAGCGATAACAAGTTAAGCATTATCATGAACTGTCAATTCATAGGGTTGTAGTTTGGGAATTACATTATGTGAGCTTGCGAATGTTATTTAAATAGTTTATTTGGGAAATGACCTTACCGTTGTCGGGTGACTAGTATCACGGGAACGAAGTTATAGTTGGCGATTCAGGGATGTTTCGGGTTAAAACATCATTTCGGGCTTGAGTAGCAATAATTTGCGAACAAGATGTCGAGCTTCAGTTGTCATGAGTTAGTGTAAAATGTAATCTGGTTTTGTGATTTGTTTGCATTATGTTGAACATCGGGGAAAGTCTTGCGGTCTGCATAATTTAAATACATTAACAATATGAATTCACCAACTTTTTTGTTTGACCGTTTTAAGCAATGTTTCCGGGAGGTCAATAGGCCGAGGTGCCAATGATTGCATTTGGGTTTACGTTTTGGATTGCGCTTTAAAGACTTATATCATATTTTGGGAAATCTATGTCATCTTTTTTGTAATATTAAATAAGGAACAAGGGAAGCTATAGCTTTAGTATTATGTATTTTAGTCTAATCCAATGTATCAATTTAACAACGACTTTATTGTGTGCGTATAATTATATATATATATTGTGCTGTTGATCTTGAAGTAACACGCCTCGGACCCTTATTCCGCTGCGACCCATTTTGGGATGTTACAGTATCGCTAATTATTTATATAACAGTAATTTATATAAATGTTGACTATTTTCGATCACTTATATCTACTTTTCAATGCATCACTATATATTTTTATATAAAGTCTCAATATGAATACTAAACGCTTCTAAGACATTGTGAGTGACACAATGGTCTCTAAACCTTTCTCAAGACATTGTGAGTTGCACAATGGTCTCTAGATATTTCTCAAGACATTGTGAGTGATACGATGATCTCCAAAACTTTTCATGACTTTACTTAATTCTCTTTTTGGTAATATCGAAACTCAACATAGTTTGTCGATCCCATTGGTTACTTTACTATTCAACTCTAAGTAGGACACTTCTTTACTTATAAAAATCAATAAGATTATTCGTGGATGTCTATTCAAGACATTGTTTTAAATTCTGAAGAGTAATTGAATTTGTTATAAATGAGTCCATATCATTCTCGAAGAACTTTTCGGTACTTTATGACATTAGTTTTGAAATTATTCCTATTATGGGAATTCTTCTTCTTGGATCTTTTAAACTTTGGTCATATGAATGATCACATGACTCAACTTCATCCTTCGTTGCTTCATCCCAATTGTCATTTTTCTCAAATGAACGAATGAGTCTAGTAGCTTCAAGCTCAACCATATCTTTACTATCGACTTAATACTTTTTCAGACGTGAAAGTTTTTGACGCGATTGAGAATGATGACATACTCAAGGCTCATGGAGAACAACCCCAAAGAAAATTAGGAACGACACAACAAGCATCTCCACTCTGAAGAGAGAATCTCGATCATCATAGTTAATGATGACCTTTATATTTATAAATATTCTTTAATAACCTCAGTGTATTATGGCTTTTGTTACTGATATATTAATCTCCTTTAAACTAATTACTTGTATAATTAATTTCTCATATCTCATTTAACATCCTTGATATACCATTTCCTTAATATGTGCTTATTTTAGACAGCTGGTATTAACTCTCTTTAATAATTAATTGTTTGTACAATTAATTCTCCCATCTCATTTAGCATCCTTGACATATTGTTTCCTTGAGATATGCCTCTTTCAGCTATTGTTATTAATACTCTCGTTGCATCAATCAATTCTATGGATGGCTCTCTATAGTCTTCCGGTTCATAACATGTTAAAACAAACGACTATCTACGTTTATTTTTGTTGATTGAATAATTCTTTACGTTCATTTCCTTTTTGATCATCGCTATATATTGATACCCTTGATACTTATTTCTCTCTACTAATATAGTCAGTTGATTATTTCGTTTGCTCAATTATTCGTACAGATAATTCTCTTCACTTCTTTGATTCATAATATGTTCATACGAATCATCCTCTAAATTTATTCTTTTGATCTTTATAACATCTATACATATGTTCTTTTTACATACTCTCTTAAGTCATTGAAACGTTCTTATTCCACATGCTTGCGATATCTTTTTTTTTCTTATACCCTCATTCATTCCTCTCGCGATGCTATGACTATTCATCTTTTATGATCTACTCATTCTTTCGTTGTATGATAAATGATTGTTTGCTGCATTGCTCATAAAAATATTGATCTCTCTTGTAGGATTCTGAAATCCTAAATATCAAATTCATTATAACCTCTTTGTATTAGCATTCACTTTCTTTGAACATTAGTAATTTCTTTGATCCCTTCGTTCATATTAATTATCAGTACAAATTCATATTTTCGGTCTTGATATGTATTGTCACTTGACATATGCTATTATGGTCAATGGTACGATTTATTAATTCTTCGTTTTCGTTTCCCTTCTCATCAGTACAAATATTCAACCCTTTCATCAAAGAATTTCATAACAACTGATTCGTACCTACATGCACATTGCAGACATTTTATGTATTAACTATTTTTACTCAATATTTATTTGACTAAACTGAGCAATGTATCGTTAGTCCTTAATTATACATAACCTGATCACCTATGTATAATTCAGGAAGGACCATGCTATGCTGGGAGTAGCCATCTTAAAAATTTGTTGAAAACTTAAATTTTCTGAAAGCAAAATTTTGTGGGCGTTATACATAATTTTGCAAAGTACTTTCACCTTTTCCCAAACACTCCGCCAGTTGACGACGCTAATTGAACTTTGCGGACAGAGTTCCCTTAACGTGGATAGACTGTAAGCATTCATAATTTTCTGGTCATTATTTAACCCCCTACTTTATTAATATTTCATAAAATTTATTTTTTGATTAACCGAATAGGTTTTTTTCGTGTTCATAATAAAACTTTTACTAAAAGTGAACTCAACTTTAGATTTATTATAGTCTATGTGCTCTACATATTTTATTATTTTCAGGAAAGTATTCCAACATGTATAATTTTAATTATTTCATATCCGTTTTCGCTTGTGATTTCGCCTACATTTTACAATATTATAATTTTTTACCCATTAGACTTAATAATACCCACCTAATTAAACAAATAACCCAAAACTAATAATAAAATTTCTATTATATTACTAAACGAGTACTAATTATTGTGGCAAGGCTTCAATTATAGGCACGCATGTAGTTTCTTTTCAACTTCACACATTATATTAAGCATTTTAATAGTTTTTACCCATTAAAAAAATGTTTGAGCACATGAACCAGGTCAACAAATGTTGATATACTATTTTATAGTGTTGTTTACTTAAATACAATAATAGTACATACCGCATTATGAATTAAATATGTTTACATATAGCTTTTATTTTTTATTTCTATATTTTATGTACAACTGGGTGAAAGAATGACCCCGAGAAAGTGAGGAATAGCCCGTGAATTTAAAGGGTAACGTTCTTGTTATATACAATTCACTCTGATATATACAATTCACTCAATGTCTTCATCTCATCAACTATATCAATATCTCAACACTAGCTAGTAATTGTTAGGTTTGGATATAATCCAAAGGTGACAATAAACCTTAACGCTAGGCAATTTGGATCCAAGTTTGGGAAACAACAAGTGGTATCGGCTTGTTGAGAAACTTGATCAAAGAAGTATTTATAAACCTAATCACAAACAAAAAATGGATCCATATAATCATCAATCCTACTTTACAAAATTCTAATTCTTGACACTAGAAGATTTGAACAATGGTAAGTTTCAGAATCCATCAGTACTAACATGAATCTCACTCCACTCATGCTTATAGGTGAAGTCATTCGAGTATGGCCTGCGTCCTCCCCCTCCCACCACACCCTACATCCACTCCAGAAGAAACACACGGCACACGGGCTGTACATGCGTCGAAGGTTATGCAAAGAAGAAGGGAAGGCACTGTCGGCCTATAATACTAAACGACATGGCAGAAAGGAGAAATATGATGTCAAGGGAAAGGACTACTCTTTTATTCGGCTCTCCTGATGAACATCAGTAGGGATTCAGCAAAATGATAATGCCAAAGAACTTGGGAAGCCATTTGAAAACCTTTGGTGGAATAATGAAGCACAAACGACAAAGAAGAATCAGTTGCAGCAGCAATTATGGTAACTTTAATCGTGAAGAATCAGAGACACATGAACAAACTTCAATCTGGTTGTAGGCTATTGTATGTCATCTTGAGTTAATGCGATGTCCAATTGAACAAGATGACTTAAAACCAGAAGTTTTGTCAAGTCTTGCACCAGAAATGGCTAGTATAACATCATAGTTTGGAGAATAGACGATGATCTAGGCACAATGAGTCTGGATGAAGTGTATATCATCTCAAAGTCTATGAACTGAGGTTCTAAGAGGTGCACGGTCAAACTCACAAAATAAATATGGCGTTTATTTTTAATCTAAACACCACAGTTGTAAATGTGAAGTTTCCACTGTTCAAGGATGTTTCCACCCTCCCAATCCCCCCGGTGTTCAAGTTTCCACTGCTGCACTGTGTTTGACCGCTGCCGTCTTAGCCTTGATACTGTTTGTGACATACTAGATAATTAGCCAAATGGTTCTCCAAAATTAAATATGAGGAATTCACTCAGATTAATGATGAGGATATAGAAGACGTGAGACATAAAGTGGAACTTGGGCTTTTGGTTTCACACCCGCCAAGGCGGTAACGCGCAGGAGTAAACAGAATGGACTATCATAACACAACACTCGGTGTCTCTATAGATATTTAATAAAATGAAAGCTAAAGTAAAGCAAGACACATAGTGTCATAAACATACCCTATAAACCTAACCAAAAATCAATAAGGCGTCTTTTATCGATGAGACAGGAAAGTTCTCGCCAATAGAAAGGACATTGCAACAAATTATTCCAAAATTCAATCAATGCAAAAAAAATTCAAGACATAAATAGAATCTTCATGAAATCCTATGGTATCTTACTAGCCACTTCTTTCCAATTATTTCCACCCATACTCACTGACAAATGATGGGGTTTTTTGCTTTTAAAACGTCAAACACAAAAGGTGGTGTGAGTCAATAGGTTTAAGACTCAATTGTTACTTTTTGAAAATAATTACTGCGAATATCAAACATTATTAGGACAATTATGCTAACATGCAATCCACATACTGGGTAGGAACGTTACCCCCGATCCATTACAACAACTGGGTAGGAACGTTACCCCCGATACGATTCTATTTCAACAACTAGGGTTAGGATCGTTATCCCGATCACTATGTTCACTTACGCACCATAACATGTCTACCAGCTGGAACTTATACTTAGCTGGACCAAACATCAGTGAGGTATTATTTCAACCCTTCAGGCGGTTATTGAGTTGAGTAGTAAAGACCACTTCCCAATCTGATAATCACAAACTACTCTCAATGATCACTAAGCCTTAGAGCATACCACACAAACCCACTCAATTCATTATCACTAAGCCATGGAGCGTTCACACAATTCAGTAGGTGGTATTATTTCAACCCTTCAGTTGGGTTTGAGTGAGTGTAAAGGACCACTCCCCAATGAACAAATCACGATAGCAATAACATGTAGCAAATAATCAAAGCAATTAAAAACAGGTTTTACCACATAGCCATCATTTTCACCCTAATAAACATAAAAAGGGATATGAAACTCACCTGATGCTTAGCTTCCAAAAAGATCAAATCAAAACTTCACAAAATCTCACGAATAATCTAAACAATTAAACCTTTATTAGCTACATCAATTAGGCATTCAAACCCAATATGATGTAACTTCAACTATTGTTGGATACCTAGGCTATCTGCATAGTCATATAATCATTTAAAACCTTTACCCATTCTTACATATTTCATTTTTCTTAAATGCTACTCTTTAAACTTTCTGGTTTTAAGCAGAATTTTACCTCCTTGGTGCCTAATGCATACTTAAAAACACTCCATAATTCAAACAAAATTCACCATGCTAGATATATGTCCATATCGAACACTCTCAGAGCTCTCCTAAAGTCACTACCTTTTTTATAAAATACCCTTAGAAAAATTCATTATCCAAAAGTGTTTAAATTCCGTTCAGAAATTCTGACCTTCTAAAAGTATTGGCATTATTACCCAATACTTAGAAACCCACTATGCCTTAGCAGAATTCAGAGGTCACACAAATATATGAAAACTTACGACCAACATGACTTAGAGCCTCTATACTCAGGTGTCTAAGTATTTTTTAGAAAAAAATCAAAACCAAAAAACTGAAATTCGTCACTGTTTTACACACTGATTTTGTAATGACCATTTGACCCAATTCCCGACCATAAAAACTTATGAGGCCAAATTTATAGAAAGTAGACTCTCTGAGGTTATCTCCAGTATGTTGTAAATTATTTATTTGATCTTTTATGACCGAGTTATGCTCGTTACAAAAATTACTAACTTTCTGCTAGGATTATAAACACCTATTCGACGTTGATCTAAGCCCTAACGCATGATCATATCGCTAATCTAATTAATCTAATGATTAAGCTAACATCATAATATCATAAACTTTCTTGAAATTAAATTCCCTAATTTATAAAACTAAAATTTAAACTTTATCCATCATAACTAAGGTTATAGAAAATAAACGAACTATAATTAAAAGATCGGATCATACCTTAATGCGAAACCCTAAAAAATTTCGTCTTCTCTTTTCTCCTTCTTATGGCCGGTCGAATTTTATGAATGGGGAGGGTTAGGGATTCTAGGTTTAGTATATATAGGCAACAAGGTAGAATTAAAGTTTAAGTTTCTAATTAGGTTTTTGATTAGGATTAGGATTTGTATTTTAATATATATTTTTTTGTTTTCTGCCCTATTATTCGGCCGAAATAGTTAATATCTATATATTATATATATATATATATATATATATATATATATATATATATATAAATATATATATATTTTTATTTTTTTATTAATTAGATATTTACAAATATAACCTTAAGTTTTTGTAAAAAAATTTACTTATTTGGCTAAACCTTTTTGCATAAAGGCAGTTTCCTACCTTTCTAAAAATAACTTTTCATTTCCAACCTAACTTTCCAAAAATAGAAATTTTACATTTTCTCAACTAAACTTCTAAAGTCAAAATTTATCTTAAATTACTAACACGAAAATACATATACGTACTTATACTTACACACTTAACACGAAAATGCTCAAATCTCAATAATCATTTCCTTGTCATTAAAAATGAACGAAATGAACTCAACCAATTCAACCATCAATCTAATCTCATTGAGATGATCACACTCAATAGATTGATTACCAATAACTCACATAAACGCACAAAACCACATAAAATCACATAAAATCATATAAACCAAACATTGCAACAGGCACATAAGTCAACACTAACGGTTTGACTAACCTGCTCAAGCCATGGTTGTCACAGTATCCCCTCCTTTAGGAAATCTCGTCCCGAGATTTAACTAAAAGGTTCAACTTTATCATTACCAAATAATTAATCGAGGATACTTATCTGTCAAGTAGTCCTCCCATTCTCATGTTAACTCAAAGTTACACTTTGAATTCCAACGATCTACAACCATAACATTCCTACTAACTTTCACAAGATATCTTACTGCTAACAACTTTGCCTGCCCACAAAAGGGTACGCATAGCAGCATAACCGCTCTAACGAAAAGAAACATCCAATTGCATGAACCTCGCCCGCCATCGAAGAGACTCATCAAAAACGTTAAGTTGTGTAACAACGTCATTTATAACCCGGTCTCGCAACTCATCAAACAAGAACTGTCTTGAAACCAAGTTATAAGTTATACAAAGCCTAACGTTTTTGAAGAATTGGCTCGACTTCGAGTTTATTCATAAAATAACTTTAATCCAAAATCACAAACACATCTAAGGGCATACTAAGGTCTACAAGAAACCTTACGTACCCAACTTTAACTAAAACTCCCAATGATTCCTTGCTCAACGAACAAGCATGGATACTCAGTTTACCTGAAGTCCTAAAGACCTCCCTTTAAGTCCAATCGAATCTTAACTCAATGAACATTAATTTCTACTAATTCTTTAGCAAAACTAAAGTTTTGCCTACTTTAATTACCTCTAAAGGTACATGCAACTCGCATAATCCAAATATTTCAAATTTTGACACACGAAACGTGTCATGCACACTCCTCAACTCTTTTAGGTAATCTTAACCGATAATCCTTTCAAAAATCTCAAATGGACCTACTTTCCTTGGTATCAACTTACCATACTTTTCGAAACAACTGAATACTCTAGGTAACACTAAATTACCAGCCTCAAGTCTAATGGTTAAACCTTATACTAGCATAATCCTTGAACCAAATTCATTCCATTCAATCTCGTTGTCTCTAGTTACGGCCCATAAAACGGTAACCTACATTCCTTTCCACACAATGCTTCAAGTGAAGCACATCTCATACCCGAATGATAATCCCCACCTTAGGGAAAACTTATCTCACGAAAATGAGTATTCCAATTACCTCCAAAATCTACCATTCTTGTCCTAAGCATAGCTAGGAATGGGGTGACTTAGTCAGTCCATTGACTACACCCAATCGCATCGTATCCACTACTCAAACTTGGTAACTTAGCAATAACATCCTTAGTTTGTTTGTTTTTTTTTTCACTTCTACTCGAGTAACTCAGGTTGTAGCAACAATCCTGAAGACCCTTGATACTCAACCATCGATTAGTTAACCTAAAACCACACAACACCATATCCGCTCCAGAATGGATAGAATACTTTGTCATATACGCCTCTTCAATAGCCAAGGTCCTTACATCTCTCCAAATGGAGGTCCAAACCTTGTCTAACCAATATGAACCGCTCTCTATATTTTCACACTCGTTGGTCCAAGCCACGCAACCTCTCATGTTGACGCGTTCTTTGCTTTGGACGTCTTATCTTATAACACCAACATCCTTTCTCGATCTTAGCTTGAATCGTCATACGTCAATCCAGAACTTATTCTTGGCTTCACTCTTTTTCCTACTCCATGATTCAACAACTACATTTGCCTTTCCCAGATGGTACTTGGCCTCGAAACCGTACTCATTAAATAACTTCCTCCATCGACTCTGCCTCATGTTCAATCCTTCTGATTGAAAGTGTGTTGGAAACGTTTATGATCCGTATAGATCACTCTCCACGTCTCGTTCACTTAATGCCTCTAGTATTATAGGGCAAAACCTACCACGTTAGTCATGCAATCCTTCATAAGAACCTTCAGATGTCGCAACGTACAAGCAATCTCCCTCTCTCTTCGACTAAGTATACTTCCAAATCCTTGCTCCGCGCGTCATAATATACTATGAAATCATCCGCTCCTTCCGGTAATGCTATGACCGGCTCATTACCCATTTGATTCCTTCCTCCTCTAGATAGCTTCCTCTTGGCTTCGCTTCTATGTTGTTGGAAAAATTCACGTACACCTTCTCTTCCTTCAGCAGCTCAACGATCATTCTTTAAGTGCGATTCATGCTTCTCTTTAGACTTCGGGTCGGTTTAAATGTCTTCGGTATATATACGTTAACTAGCTTGTCTATATACATCCATGCACACCTTGCTCATTAACTCCATGAAAACCGCTGGTGTATTGGTTAGCCCAAAAGGCATAGCCGCAAACTTCAACGTCTCCATTACGCATCCTAAAAATATTCTTAACTACGTCATCCTTGTACACCCTCCTTTGGTGACATCACATACGAATTTTCTATCTCACTCTTCTTGAGATAATCTATGCACATTCCAAACTACCCACCTTTCTTCCTACCAAGCAATACAGACGCTTCCCACAACGAGTTACCATTCGAACCAACCCTCACCTTGCAACTCTTGCAATCATTCCAACAACTCGTGCCTCTCAAAGGCGTCAAATGACACGAGCCTTCACAAATCGGCGTCGCTCCTTGTACTAATTCCATACGAAATCCCATTCCACGACGAGGGGTAAAACCTACCATCAACTCTAGAACCACGCCATGAAGAAATACCAAACTTCACATGCACCAATTGGTATGGACCCAAAAATCACACAATCCCAAAAGAAGAAACAACCGAATATAAACATTGACATAACGAACGAACCTCAGACCTAACAAACGCATCAACGACGCTAGAAACACCCAATGAACAATACCACGTACCACGATCCATTAATTAAAAGATTAAGAACCTTTGTACCAAAACCGATTTTTACCCAAGGAAACTTTCCCTCATAACCTTATACCAATCATTTTAAAACAATAGAATCACCTTAGTTAATAATGCAAATAATTTTAAGTGTAAAAATAAATTTAAATAAAATTTTCATAAACTTATTTTAATTATGATTTTATAAAAGAAATCAAAAGATGGTTAAAACAAATGTGTTGCATTTTATTTATATAATTTATTTTCGAAAGAAGTTTTTAACACCTAAACGATATGATATCGACTACAACAAAATTACTTTGAAAAGGAATTTATGACTCGCAACAAAAGACATCATGATAGCAAAATAGACTCCCAAAATACCTTAAGGATTCCAATACCAAAATGTTAATTTACTTGAAAACGAACACGACAGGAACTCTTTTAAACCAAACAAACCATAAGGACTCATCCATACCAACGGTCTTAGAACCAAACCAAAAAGTATCGTCACCCTTGGACAAAGGAAAACAATCAAAACGCCGAACGGAGAACATAGAACACCAGTTCTATGATAACACCCTAGAATACCAACACGAGCGTTGGATATCTCAACGAACAACGAGCTAACGAACTAACTTAAGAATCGCGACGACAATGCCAACATGTATCCGATGTATCCGCAAACGATAGATGAAAGGAAACCTTACCATCTACTCAACTCGATCCTATATAATCGTTCAATGGTTAAGAGATGAATTTTTTAACCACACAACCATCCTTAACAGGATCCCACATCACATTTACACTACTATCTACATAGCTATCCAACCTTACATAATACATACAAGCAACAATGATTAATGCAATCAAGGTCACAAGTCCACGTGTGTGACACCTTTATAATTATGTTCGCGACCATAATTATAATTGCACCTTTTGCGCATGCATACTTACTTCCAAGACCACACCTCTCAATGATAATAATTCAAATATAACTCAAACATGATAATCCACCTAACGAAACATAAAATCCCAATCGAACAAATGAAACAGAAGTCACATCGTGACCCAAAATATAAAATCATTCCTCGATTATAGTAACGCATCGAGGTAGAAAACGAAATAAACTTATGTTGCGCCTCGCTTGGGTTTGACTTTTCTCTCTCAAAAGTCACCCAACTCTGCGGGTCCAGTGAGGTAAACAATCTCCCAATGATATCTTCTAGGGGATAGGGGAAGACATGACTAAAATAATAACAAAGGGGTATATACTATTAGATCCCCATAATGAAAAAGTATATATTTCATATTATATAGTAGTAATTCAAAATAGGAAGAATTTCAAAGCTTTAAAGTAGCGGGAAAATACGGTACATACGTACACAAATACTTATGCCCTAAAATGAAACTATATGAGGGACCCTTAAGCTATAGTCTAGGCTCAACCACCTAGTTCTCTATAACCATAGGCTCTGATACCAATCCGTCACACCCCGCCAAGGCGGAAACACGAGGCATAAACAAGTATGGATATCATCACAACACAATGACGTCTATATAGAGAATACTAAAATGCATACAATAAAGTAAAGTATAGACACAAAGTGTCATACCAATACCCATAACTAAGCAAAACATAAAAGGCGTCTTTATTGATGAAAAAGAAGTTCTCGTCAATAAGAGACATGCAACATATATCCATACAATGCTAACATCCACATACCGAAATCATTTCCTTGTTACTAAAAGTGAACGAAACGAACTTCACAAATTTCAACACAAAATCCAATCCCAATGAGACGATCACGCTCAATGGATTGATTATCAAATCTCACTTATCCCACACAAACACATATAAATACGTATAACACATAACCATACATTGCAACAGATACATTTAGGTCAACACTACGGTTTGACCAACCTGCTCAAGTCATGGTTGTCACGATGAAGAAATGAGTTGAAGACATTGTTTAAAAGTGTTAAACAAATATTCTTGCAAGTGGGTTTCGAATAAAAAGGTTCAGTTTGGTTGTTTGAGGTCGCGTCCGAACTCGGCCAAAAGAGGGGAAGGCTGAAAACATTTTGTGTTAATTGTAAGCACTCTATTTATGTTGTCGTAATGTTATTTTTATTTTTGTATTGCGTTTTGATTCGTGCATGTGATGAAATCCGAGGGATCTTGCGTTAGACTAGATTAGAAATGACATTGGATGATAAAAATAGGCTAGTTGATAGTATTTTGATGTTGTCGAAAGCCCAAAAATGGCCGTTTAGTGTGTTTTCGAAAATGGATTTTCGAACAGAAAGTTTGGCTCGTGTTTCGAGGTTCGAGAATTTGTAAAATCTGATTTTTGATTTAGAAATATGATAGAGTTCATCCTAATGAACGTTTTGATATGTGGATCGTCCCGTAACTCTTAAAAACGAAGAAGTTGTGGCGAAAACAAGTTTGGAAAATTTATAATTTTCCAAACAGCTATTTTAGCTTATTTAATAAGCTGTCAGATTTTTAAATGGCCATTTTGAGCACTTTCGAGTCCGTTTTAGCCTTCCGGCGAAACACGAAAGTTGTTCGGAATGTCGTTTTACTTTGCCGCGAGGTTCGTTAGTTTTAAAATCGCGTAATAACGGGTCAAAACTGAAAGTCAAATTCTGCACTTTAATTAAAAATGTCATAAGTTCCTGCAGAAACTTGCAGTGGCATTTTGATCATTTTCCGTCGAGTTTCAGGTCTCGGCTAAAACTAAAAAGTTGTCCGGAACGTCGTTTTGCAAAAATTCTCTTTAGAGTCTGAGTCGTGAAAATGTGATATAGTGGGTCGTTTCGTACGGGTTAGATTTAAGGAAAAAAATATATATATAAAGTCAAACGTTGACTTTTAAAAGTCAACTGGGTTAATATGAGACTTGTTGGGTTTTATAAAGATAATAAACACTATTATTATTACGTTCGTGATATTTTGGGTTTGATGACTTTAATGAACGAGGACGTTTTTAAAATTAGAAAGTTTTCAATAAAGTGATACAACTTATGTTTGAAAGAAAGATAGTATCTAAAGTATACTAAGTGTTAGGATCTAGGTCGCGCAAGAGAATTTCTCATCACATGTGTATTTTATACGAATTCTATCGTTGCGATGTACGCATCATTCGATCGTACTTTCTTATATAATAACCGAGCGACATAATTATAGGTCGTGGTCGAATTCGTTATCGGTGACGTTTCGTGATTGATTGATTATTGATCGTGTTCTTCGATCAAGGTGAGTTCATAGCCTCGCTTTTGAACTGTTTTAAATGTTTTATAAACCCGCGAGGGGGATACATGCATGTTTTTAAAAATAGAACACAAGTAACATTATGTGTACTTGTTGTTGTTTGTTCTGGAAAGTGAAACGCAAGTAGTTTTAAACGTACTTGTTGTTGCTTGTTTATAAATTGAACCTAAGCAGTTTGATATATGCTTGATGTTGTGGTTGTTCTAAAAAATGAAACGTAAGTGTTTTGAAATGATAATATGATTTCATTGTCATGAGTTTATGCCTTTGACTGTGTACTCGTTAATTACCGAGGAGGTAAACTCTAAATGCATTAAATAGATCTATTGGGTTTGGCAGCCCTGTCCTGGGTATGAATCCGAAGGCGAGCACCCTGTAACGGACATTTTGTATTGAGAAAGGGGTAGTGGCATACTATCCGGACACAATTTATCTGATGGTGATAATGGGTTAAGGTTCGGTACACGGGCTCATGAAAGTTGGAAATGTGGTGTGGCTTGCCTAGCTAGCAAGTCATACATGTTTTTGGTGGAACCAAATTGCGTTCTAAGGTTAAAAAAATGTTTTGTGGAACCAATTATGTTCTAATTCTTTCTCTAAAACTCTATGAATTCACTCAACCATTGTGTTGACGTTTTAAGCATGTATCTCGGGTTTAGGTTCTTGTGATGGCTTGGATGGGACGAAACGCGGATATTAAGGATTGGAACTCGCTGAAAATTTGTACATTCAATAATGT
>BQNB010037051.1:3330-44969 GCA_026074375.1 Tanacetum coccineum | reverse complement strand
GAGAAAGGTTGAGAGAGTCTCATACCATACTCATAGAGCTTGTTTAATCCATAAAGGGCTTTGTCTAGTTTGCAAACATGGTTAGGGAACTTATTTCTCTCAAAACCTGGAGGTTGTTTGACATAAACTTCTTTTAATTTACCATTAAGGAATGCACTTTTGACATCCATTTGATAAACTATGAAGTTCATGTAAGTGGAAAAGGCAAGAAAGATTCTGATTGCTTCAAGTCTTACAATTGGAGCAAAAGTCTCATCATAATATATGCCTTCTTGCTGATTTTAGCCTTGAGCTACAAGTCTTGCCTTGTTTTTGATGATTATTCCAGTTTCATCCCTTTTGTTCCTGAAAACCTATCTTAAACCAATTATGGTTTTGCCGTAGGATTCAGGAACTAATGTCCAAACTTTTTTTATGGAAAATTGGTTTAGTTCATCTTGCATAGCATCAACCCATCCAGGATGCTTTAGTGCTTCAGAGACCTTTTTGGGTTCTTCTTTAGAGAGAAAATCTACAAAGAGACATTCATGAGCTGAAGCAACACTGAGTTGTTTGGCCATGGCTCTTGTGAGCATTCCTACCCCTGGATTACCAATGATATTTACCAGCTCAATGTGCTTGTCTTAAGACCATCTATCTTGAGGAGCTAGAGTGACCATTGATGGAACAGGTAAGGGTGGACTTGGGATTTGAGTAGTGTTTTGTCTCTATATTTAGAGAGGATAAGAGTTTAGAGATCTGACTGTCTTTAGTGTTTGGGAGATTATAAATGATTTGTTCGTCATTAGTGTGATTAGAGTGTTTAAAGTGATCATTATTTAAGATTTCATCATCTTGAACAGATTGATCATTTTGATCGATATGACCATTTTGGTTAGATGAAACTTCAGTTTCAAGAACCACTGGTTCAGGACATTCATAGGGTTCTATGAAGGACACATCATTGTTTTTTGTTTGATACCTTTAAGAAGGTTCATAAGGATGAAGATATTCATCAGGTGGATATCTTGTATCAGCGCCAAGACTTCACAAATTCGGCGTTTGACCAATTCCCAATATGGTGTATCTATGCTATCTACATATGCCGTATCCATGAAGAAGATAACTATTCGAAGATACAGTAAATCAAGTAAATTGGGAATGATATCAATGATTTATTATGAACGTAGCGTGCACTCCAAGGAATCCAGCCCAATACGCCGTATCGACCTATTTGGATACGGCATATCGAGTATTTTTTAGCAACTATAAATAGAAGACTCAAAACAGTTCCAGTGTGCAATATCATATTCTTTACACCATACTCATCAGAGACGAATTTTAGAAGAGAAAATTAGCCATAAGGGTCAAGCATTGATCACGAATCCATAAAAGATATCATGTAATTTTTACTCTCTTAATCGTTCGATTCCAATTGTTTGATTACGCTTGTATAGTTACAATGGTTGTGGGCTAATACCCTTGGTTTTTAGCCATCTTAATGAAAGTTCAATGTTTGGTTTGTTTTAAAATCGATTTTTTAATTTATCGTTGATTGTTTAATTATGTTTAGCACCTCATAATTGTTTATGTGTTCTTGATATGCGACCTTCATTCAAGACTGGGTTAGTGTTACGGCCTAATGTATCTAATACGGGATAGCTCTCAATAATCGTGTCTTTTATTTTGGACAACAGGATAACAAATAAACTTTGTCTTTGCTTTGAATTATGAGTTAGTTAGACCGGTAGGTAACCAGGTTTATGTATCAGCACTCATGCTCTTAATTAACTGAATAATGATTGTAATTGGGAATCTCCAGTATATAAAACACCTTTAAACAATAAGTAGGTAAAGTCCCGTTGGGCTAGAGTTTTAACAGGATCACCACTGCTTTAATTCTCTAAGATAGATTATAATTAAACTAAAGGATGCTTTATGCGGATACATTAATTGTGACAGGATTAATTGTGTCTAGGTCTTAGGATGATGTCCCGCCTAAGTTTTAAGAATGATATGCCGCTTCTAGATAAGTAAATCATTGCACTAAAACAAACAAACCAGCATTGACCCGGATTTAATATGGCTAATACAGTTTTCTATCATTTGGCTTGTACCGCTTTTCTATCTTCTAATCTTCATCTTTTGTGTTTATTGTGTATTAAAATGGTATTTGTCATCACCAAACCTGTGTCAGTCTCTCAGGATAACCCCCCCCCCCCAATTCATTAGACAACGTACATAGCATAGGTTTAACCAGTAAATAGACTAATTAAAATACTGATAGAATATAGGATTAAATTTCCACTCTTAGTGTTCGACACCCTACTTACCACGAGCTTCATCTTGACCGGGTTCACTACTCGTTAACGTGTTGTTTTAGGTTTGTCGGCTAAATATAAATGTAAAACTTGATAATCAAATAATTAACCCTACACGACAGCACATTAGGTTTTTGGCGCCATTGCCGGGGAGTGAAGTTGTTTAATTCTTATTTATTAGTGTTTAATTTAGTTTAAATTGCATATTTGTGTGCTTGTTTGTGTGTTTAATTTCCTGCATTGTATATTTTGCATATTGTGTGTTTGTGTGCATTGTTACAACATTGCTGTTTCATTTCTGCTGCTCGATATCATACGGTGTATTCTTCCTGTTGGATATGGCAATATAAATTTTTTCAATTAATACAACCGTATTCGACTCTATATCATTACTGCGTACTTCGATTTACTAAAATCACGGGCGTTATTAAGCTATTGTGACACGTTTCTTTCCTAGATATTATATTCTGTATAATGGACGGACCCAACCATCATATGAGGAAATACATCAGATTGAAGGAAAAGCTAAAGGGTGCGGTCGATCGTTCAATTGGCAAACTGCCACATACGGTAAGGTAAAATATTATGAAGATGAGGACGATTGCTTCACCGACTTCGAATCTGAATTCCCAGCTATAGTCTTTAATGATACGTCTGATGCAGCACTCTCCTATGAACCCACGGTAAGTCCTCTTAATGACAATAAAATTAACTTTAGAATATCGTTTGACGAATCCGACGATGAAGATTACACGGTAATTTATGACAAAAATTCATAACCTAATTTTTGAAAACCCTAATAATTATTTATGTTAATTGCAGATCAAGTGTTTATCGTTAACCTACACCATGATGGCATTTTCATTGCTAGTCCTTTAAGATATGTAAAAGGTGATTTAAAACAAATCATTGATATCGATTTTGAAGGTATGAGCTTTGATTTTTTTGTGATATTACCAAACATCTAGTTCATGGAGTTATCTATAGGTTTTATTAATGTCCTATTAGAACACCTTTGAATGTAGGGATAAAATAACTTAAGATAAATAGTGATGTTCAAGATTTTGTTAGGGTTGGGTATGAAAACAAATGGTTTGTTGATTTGTATGTCGAACATTTTGACTATGATGTCATGGACTTTATTAATAAAGAAGCTAATGAGGTTTTAAGTGGTGGGTCTAGTGATGAATATTATAGCAGTATTGAGATTGAGGAATTTGATGAAGTAGATTTTCACACTAAAAGGGAGGAAAATGTAGTCATTAAGAACTTAACAACTCATGACCCATTTTTAAACAAACTGTGTGGCAACAATGGAATGTTTAGGGATTACCTAGATGAGTCAGTCCCCGAAATAGAAGGTGAGGCTCTAGATGACCCTGATGATGCTCACATAGATCCTATTCATAAGGCATAAAAGGTGTTACTTATCCAAAACATGACCCCATAATCCCTTGGAATAAGATGACACATGTTCTAGGAATGAGGTATGAGCACCCTAAGCAACTGAAGCAAGCTTTAGCTAATTATGGAGTAGCAAATGGCTACCAATTATGGTATGCCAAGAATGACTAGAGGAGTCAGCTATTTTACTATAGTAGGAGTGTTGAAGGCGGTAGGTGTGCTGGTAAGTATAGTAACAAAAAGAAAAAAAATCAAAAAGTCTTTGTTTCCTAATGAAGATGCAGAATCATCCAAGTCTGCTAAGTCTGCTCCTAAGTCTAGTAAGAAAGGTGCTAAGTCAACTAAGTCTGTTGGTAAGTCTGCTAAGTCTGCTGGTAAGTCTACTAAGTCTACTGGTAAGTATGTTAAGTTTGGTATTAAGAAAAAAGTCAGTTTTAGCCAACCAATCCAAACTAGAAACAAAAAAACAGGGGAAGGATGTATTAATGCTGGGGAGGGAAGTAGTAAAAGTCAACCATCTAAGTCCCCTCAGACCTCACCTAAGACCCCTCAGACCTTACCAAAATGGACAAAGAAGAAAATTATGGATGCTAAGAAAAGTACACCAGTTTGTGGGTTTAGACTGTGGGCTTCATGGATGCACAATGAACACTCATTCCAAATTAAGTCTTTGCATGATGATCATAAATGTCCTAGAAATTACAAGCTTGGTTCACTTGTCACTTACAAATGGATTGCATACCATTTTTCTAAAGACATCATAAATGACCCATTCATTCCCTACATCAAAATAAGAGATCAAATTAGACAGAGGTTTTTAATTGATGTTAGCTTAGGTCAATGCAAAAGGGCCAAGCAAAGGGCACTTTATAACCATGAGGGAGGCTTAATTAAACATTATTGTAGGTTATGGGACTATAGGCAAGCTCTCTTAGAATCAAACCCAGGTTCAACTTGTAGACTTAAGGTGGAAGAGGTGAGTTCTGGAAATACCTACTTTAACAGATTCTATATCTGTTTTAAGGGTTTGAAAGATAGGCGGTTAGATGGTTGTATGAGAATAATAGGGTTAGATGGTTGGTTTCTAAAAACATATATGTAGAGGTGAGTTGCTTACAGCAATGGGTAGGGATGCCAACAATGAGATGTATCCCAACTTCAAAAAGAAATACAGTGGTTTACAGCTTCAAAGACTATTCTGGGGTGCAGCTTCAGGTACAGTGGATGAACTCTTTTATGCTAAGATGGATGATCTAAAGTACATTAATCTTGAAGCTTATGAGTACCTGGTAGCGAGGAATCCAAATAGTTGGTGTAGAGCTTTTTCCAACCTTAATGTCAAGTGTGCTGCTTTTGAAAATGGTATATCAGAAAGATATCATAAGGCCATACTGCTGCAAAGATCAAAGCCAATTATTACTATGTTGGAAGATAAAAGAATATACATCATGCAGAGGTTGGTAGCAATAAACAAGTTGCCAGTTAACTTAGAAGACCAAATCACTCCCACAGTTAGGAAAAGACTAGAGTACCTCAAACAAGAGCAAAGGTTAGACATATGTATTTGCAGATTAAACTTGTTTTTAACTTGTATTTGCATAAATTGTTTTTCTTATAACTTGTTTTTATGTATTTGCAGAAATTGTTATGTTTTCCCTAGTGCTTATCAGGAGTTGGAAGTAAGATGTGGAGATCAATCTTATGCAAAGAATTTTTGTTTGAGAACATGTAGTTGCAGGTTATGGCAGTTAAGTGGTGTGCCTTGCATTCATGCTATTGCAGGGTACATGCACTTAAATAGGGATCCAGATAAAGGAGTACATTTCTCATACAGTCAGGAGGTTTGGGCAAGGACCTATCAACATTTTATCAGACCAATTCATGTCACAAACTTGTGGAAAAGGACCAAAAACCAACCACCCTTACCCCCTATAGTTAGGGCAATGCCTGGAAGACCAGGAAGAAGAGAATCAAGGCAGCTGGTGAAAATAACTCTCAAGTGACCAGACTTGGCAAGCAAATCAGATGCTCCAACTGTCAAGGTGTTGGTTACAACAAAGCAAGCTATGAGAATCCATCTGTGCCTAAACTTATTACAATTGTTAAAAAGTGCCAGGTAGAAGAAGAAAACCAAATGTTTAATATGCTTCAACAAGAGGTAGGGGCAGAGGATCTAGAGGTAGAGGTAGAGGAGCTATAGGTGCTGAGAGTGGTGGTAGAGGTCAAATGGGTGCTGAGAGTAGTGGTGGAGGTCAAATGGGTGCTGAGAGTGGTGGCTGAGGTGGTATGGGTTCTAGCATAGGGGCTATGGGTACTGATAGTGGTGGCAGAGGAGGCAGAAGTGGTGGTAGGGCAACTATGGGTGGTTGATGACATCAAATAATGTCACTTTATTATATCATTTATCCCATTTATTTTGCCCACTTTTATATAATTATTGCATTATTTGGTACTTAATCGCTTTAAAGTTGATAAATGCAGTAATTCAGGAGTGTTTTGTGAAGATAAGCTAAAAGGAGAATAAATTGGAGCTAAAACGAAGACTTGTGAAGATTTCTAAAAATTCACCAATACACCGTATCCAACTAAAGAGATACAGCGTATCAACGCCAAGACTTTACAAGAAAACGCGTTTGACTAATTCCCAATACAACGTATCCATGCTATCTACATACGCCGTATCCATGAAGATAACTATTTGAAGATATAGTAAATCAAGTAAATTGAGAATGATATCAAAGATTTATTACGAACGTAGCGCGCACTCCAAGGAATCCAGCCCAATACGCCGTATCGACCTATCTGGATACGGCGTATCGAGTATTTTTCAGCAACTATAAATAGAAGACTCAAAAATGAGTTTTCAGTGTGCAATATCATATTCTTTATACCATACTCATCAGAGACAAATTTTAGAAGAGAAGATCAGCCATAAAGGTCAAGCATTGATCACGACTCCATAGAAGACATCGTGTAATTTTTACTCTCTTAATCGTTCGATTTCAATTGTTTGATTACGCTTGTATAATTACAATGGTTGTGGGCTAATACCCTTGGGTATTAGCCATCTTAATGAAAGTTCAATGTTTGGTTTGTTTTAAAATCGATTTCTTAATTTATCGTTGATTATTTAATTATGTTTATCACCTCATACTTGTTTATGTGTTTGAATATGCGACCTATCATTCAACCGGGTTTAGTGTTATGAACCAAGTAATCTAGATACCGGGATAGCTCTCCATATCGTGTATTATATTACTGGACTAATAGGATCACAAATAATGTTCTGTCTTTATCTTTTGATTATGAGCTTAGTTGGACCGGTAGGTGACCTGTTTATGTTTCAGCAATCATGCTCTTAATTAACTGATAAAGATTGGAATAGTAGACTACCAGTATATAAAACACCTTCAAACAATAAGTGGGTAAAGTCCCGTTGGGCTAGAGTTTTAACAGGATCACCACTACTTTAATTCTCTAAGATAGATTATAATTAAATTAAAAGATTCTTTATGCGGATACATTAATTGTGATAGGATTAATTGTGTCTAGGTCTTAGGATGATGTCCCGCCTAAGTCTTAAGAATGATATGCCGCTTCGAGATAAGTAAATCATTACACTAAGACAAACAAACCAGCATTGAACCGGATTTAATATGGCTAATACAGTTTTCTATCATTTGGCTTGTACCGCTTTTTTATACTGATAGAATATAGGATTAAATTTCCACTCTTAGTGTTCGACACCCTACTTACCGCGAACTCCATCTTGACCGGGTACACTACTCGTTAAAGTGTTGTTTTAGGTTTGTCGGCTAAATATAAATGTAAAACTTGATAATCTAATAATTGACCCTACACGACATCACATCAATCATCAGTCTGGAACGCAACATTTTATGGAATTGTTGTCTGAGTAACTTGAGCATCTGCAACTCCAGGATCTGTTAAGAATGCTAATTGCTCCTTATCCAATACATGACCAGATTCCTATGCTTGAACCAGCAACATCTTTTCCTTGAACCATGCATAATTCCTTAGCCTCTTAGGCTTAGTGCACTGCCTTGCCATATGCCCTTTACCCTGATAATTGTAACACTTAACAACCCTTGCTTGACTTGCAGCATTAATACCCCTAGATCTTGTAGCATTTCCCTTAGTACCCGTACCAACAAAACTCTGAACCTGTCTCCCTTGAACTTGTTGAACAGTAACCCTGCCATCTTGAATGGTAGCTTAGTTTCTTAGATTGGAAGATGTTCTGAGTTGGTTGTTGGTTTAAGGAAAACATGATGCAATTACAGTTGACGTAAATGCCATTGCTTTATTTAGATAAGCAATTGGATCATCACCTGGTAGAAATGATGGAACAACAAGTCCTGAGTCTAGTTGGGGAAACTCGGCTTGTGGTTGTTATGAAATTAGAGGGGTATGATATACATTTTGAGGAACTGATGGTGTTGTATGATTGAGTTGGGTCTGGAATAGATGTTGGTATTGTTATGGATGATGAGGTGCTTCATAAGTTGATAAGTATGGTTGAGAAGAATGAGCTCGTTGAGGAGTTGATGATAGATGTTGTGGATATTGAGCCGAATGTAACTGAGGTTCATGGTGAGCAACCAATGCGAGAGGATCTGAATATCTTTCACACAACATTATGCTTCATTTTCATGTCCCTCATGTTGACTAAGATATGCATACAACTAATCATAGTTGGTATTATACATGTTCTTTGCTAACTTAACATCAGTCACAAACTTTCTCCATTCTGGTTGAAGAGCGTTCAAAAATTTTGTATTAACTTGAACTTACTGTATTGTCATGTCAATTGTGCGCATATCATTAATAGTTGAGTAAAGCATAAGTAATACTCATAAAGTGATTCACCCTTAATCAAAGTAAACTTGTCAAATTCATTGTATAGTTTACTTTCACGTTCTTGGTATGACAGTTCAGTGCCTTGCATGAGTAAGTTGACTCTATCCTAGATATCTTTAGTTGCCTTACAATGGTTGACAAGGGAATACACATCTGGTGGGAGACCTTGAAGAATAATGTTAGTTGCTTGAACATCATAGTCATCTTGAAGCTTTTCTTGTTCAGTGAGTTCTGCATATTTCTTCTCACGAATTCGGCCATTTTCTTTAATAGTCGGATAGACAAGAGGTCCATTTTCAACAGATTCAAGCATCATTCTACCATTTTTCTTTCCTTTGATGTATAGCCACATACGACTCTGCCATGATTTATACATTGACTTGTCAAGCATAGGAGGACGATTCTCAGCACCGGCAACTATCATGTGTTAAGCTAATGTAGTCATTTTCAATTGATTGTGAAATGTGAGAAAATAAGATCTTGATCGTTCAGTGATTAGAGGTTATTGTGTTAAAGTGTTGTTTGTTAGAAGTGATTAAGTATTGATATTGCACGGGATTTTACAAGTGTTGATTAAACCGAGAAAATAATTGTATATTTCGCGGGATTTAACAAATCAAAGAAGAAACCGTAAAATAAGAGTCCTTGTATAAATCGGTTGGTTATGTATAAATTAGCTAAGGTAAATGACATAAACCGGCTAGTATCATAAGGTTCTTATATATAATCGGTAGGTAATGACATAAATTGGTAATATGTCAGGAAAAATGTAATAAATCGGCCTAATTTTAAATGACATAAGAGTGAGCGAATAATCCAACCCTGTATAAGAGCGTTCAAAATTTTTGTATTCACTTGAACTTACTGCATTGTGATGTCAATTGTATGCATATCATTAATAGTTGAGCAAAGCGTAAGTAATACTCATAAAGTGATTTACCCTTAACTGAAGTAAACTTGTCAAATTCATTGTATAGTTTACATTCACGTTCTTGGTATGACACTTTAGTGCCTTGCATAAGTAAGTTGACTCTATCCTAGATATCTTTAGTTTCCTTACAATGGTTGACAAGGGAATACACATTTGGTAGGAGACCTTGAAGAACAATGTTAGTTGCTTGAACATCATAGTCATCTTGAAGCTTTTCTTGTTCAGTGAGTTCTGCATATTTCTTCTCACGAATTCGGCCATTTTCTTCAATAGTCGGATAGACAAGAGGTCCATTTTCAATAGATTCAAGCATCATTCTACCATTTTTCTTTCCTTTGATGTATAGCCACATACGACTCTGCCATGAGTTATACATTGACTTGTCAAGCATAGGAGGACGGTTCTCAGCACCGGCAACTATCATGTGTTAAGCTAATGTAGTCATTTTCAATTGATTATGAAATGTGTGCAAATAAGATCTTGATCGTTCAGTGATTAGAGGTTATTGTGTTAAAGTGTTGTTTGTTGGAAGTGATTAAGTATTGATATTGCACGGGATTTTACAAGTGTTGATTAAACCAAGAAAATAATTGTATATTTCATGGGATTTTACAAATCAAAGAAGAAACTGTGAAATAAGAGTCCTTGTATAAATCGGTTGGTTATGTATAAATCGGCTAAGGTAAATGACATAAACCGGCTAGTATCTAATCCTATATAAATAGGCTAAGGTTACTGACATAAATTGGTAGTTATATCAAAAAAATGTAGTAATATCTGGCTAATTTGAAATGAATATAAACTGGCGAATATCCAACCCCTGTATAAATCGGCTAAGGTTACTGACATAAATCGGCTAATATCAAAAACTGTATAAATCGGCTAATTTAAGTGACATAAATGGATGATATATCATATATACCCTGATGAATAATCGGCTAATTCAATACAGAAATGCTCGATAGATATTAAAGTGCATAAATCGGACACTTCATTACCCATATCCGAAAAAAAGTACTTTTCAAATCACTCAAAAATACACTTTTTGACGTTTTTGCTTGATTTATTTTGTACAAATAAGTATTACTAAGCTACTAGGACCTTAAAACACAAACTTGATGATTTTTAAGACCATTTGTTTCGAGCTAAGCAACCAAAACGCACCCTTTTTCAAGCTTAAACGCACACAAAACACTCAAAATCACCCCATGTCGACTAATACCAATTGTAGAATACTAGTTATCTAATCACACACACAATCTTAACAAGAAATCTTAGAAAGAGAAAGAGTGGTTGGACACTTCTAGAGAGAGAAACAAAAGAGAGTATGTGATATTATGAAAATGAGCCAACACCCTCCCCAAGGCATGGAGAGGGTATTTATGTGAGTTACATGGCCGGCCACCCATAGGCTTTCCATGGGCTTGGCCCGGTTAGCTCACATAAGTTCCAAATATTATCTAATACTTACGAGATACATATTCAGGAGTAACCGAGACTTTTTCGTATTTTTAACAATCTTCTCCTAAGGGAGGTCACTCAATTTTACAAAAACTTAAGCTTAGACTACTATGTAGGTCTTTCGTCTTGGTTGTAGTCTTGAATCTTTGTCTTTATCTTGTGATATGTGTAGTGATCTTTTGACTTTAGGCTTGAGCTTGTTCCTCTAGCTTAACTTGTATGTGATCTTGAGCTTATTGAGATCATCAACCATACATCATCTCTTTTCATCATCTTGTAATCTGTTGCCTTCTTGTGATCTAGTGACTTTCAGACCAACGTGAATGTTTATTAGTATATGTTGTTCTTTATGTATTAGTGTGTAAGAAGAAGTTGTTTGCTCACTTACTACTGATTTTAACTTAGGCTATTTGTCTATTTAAATAAGGGGAGATTGTTGGGTCAGTTCCTGAGCCCTTCAGTCTCTCAACAGATTTAAACATAAAGTCCCCTAAGTGTAATCTAGCTGAAGACAAGTTCAGCTTAAGTCAGCTGAAGACAAGTTTAGCTTTAGTTCTTTAGGTACTTAGAAGATCAAGCAATATCTTCACTTCAGTTTATGTAGCGGTTCAAAACTAAAGAAACAAAACTGAAGAAGGCCTTAGCAAGAGCTTCAGTTTAGCTTGGTTGGTAATTCCAAGCTGAACAATGTTGATCTCATCTTAGAAGCTGAAACGAAATGTTTCTCTTCTAGAAGGTTTACAATGCGGGAAAAAGATTGCTTTATATCAAAAGAAATAAAGCAAATCTCCTTGGGAATAAAGTTGGTATATAAGTACAACAATTTTTCCTAAAGGACTGTACCTAGTACCTTAAAGCATGTGTGCATTAAATGGTATCTCAACCACCCATCTAATGCATGACATGTGTCATAGGTATCCCATTGTAAACCCTAATTCATTGTGTATAAAAGGAATGCGATGTAAGGAGTAAATGTCATCTCTTTCAATTAATGTGAAACACATTGAAGAGCATTTACTCCCAAACAAACTGAAAGAACCATTGAAGCTGAAGCTCAAGTGTTAGTTAAATAGTTTGTACTTAAACTTGTAACTTAGATTCGAGTTTAAGTTAGAGGAGATCACCCCAATTGTCATTCAACCACTTTGCTATTTCACAAGAAAAGTGTGTCATAGATTCTTTATTTGATTCTAATAAGAATCTATATGTTGAAAAGTTACTTCTGTGTGTTTTAAACTTGTTCTTAATATTGTTTATCTTTATCTGTTTAAAACATCACTTTGTTGCCATAGAATGTGATTAGTTTAACTTGATAAACCTTATATCACATTCAAAGGGACTAAGAAATTCGATGTTAGTGTTAAATCACATGTGATATCTTTACTTATATATAGGAGCAAGGATACGACACGTCATTAAAGACATGTCATCAAACTATCCATGTCACTAATGCCATGTCACCATTTTTGGTGTATTATATGACACATCAACGCCTACTAGGACATCTACATGGCATGAATCCGGATTTATTTTAAAAATTATGTCATTGGAAGGATTCGAACCCGGGTTGTTTGTTTAAGAAACAAATGCCTCAACCACTGGACTAGGCCAATGTTTGTGGCAGATTTGATAAACACAAACAAGTGATGCTTTAAAAAATCTACTAAAGTCAACATATAACAAAACCTCCTGTCAGATACAAAATTCGATTTGAAAATTCATTGATATCCCTAAAATTCCTCCCCAATTAAACCCTAACTTATCTCCATAAAACTCCTCCCCAATTAAACCAATATTTGAAATCGGTTACTGATTTATTGTACGCGTTTCACAAAAATCAACCATTTCTCCAAAATCAAGCATGCCTAAACAGAAAATTCATGATCGACATCAATTAACACCAGGAAATTCATCATCTTATGACAACAATTTGATTAATTTATCAATTAACGCTAGAAAATTCATCAGGTATCATGATTTTGTTTACCATGTCTATAAATCAATCCATAATTTGTTATGATTTTGTGTGTCGTGTCGAATTTATTTCTTCAGTTTCAATATTCAATGAATGACAAACGACTATATTGGGGTATTTGAAATTTTAATGAAATTTTAGGGTTTTTATGATCAAGTTTAATCTTTAATTTATAACAGGTATGTTGAATTAAATCTTGAATAATTATCTTTCGACAAGTGATTTGCGGAGGTGAGAGTGGAAGTGAAGATTCTGGCAATAGAAGGTCTTTTGACAAGTGATTTTGTCACAGTGTCTCCACCGTGTAATGGTAAGTTTGTTATATCCTTCAGTTCTTCCTTTTTCGTTACCAAAATATTTTCTTCTAATATACCATCGTTGTTTTCTTGGCAGATTGTTGCAGCATGATGCGTCGATCACAACAATCGCTCTGGCTACGGCTACGGCATGTTGTTCCAGTGATACTTTCTTCCTTTTTTTGCCCCTTATTTTGTTTGATTTTGTTAGTACAAAATCAGTATTTTTTTTTCTTATAATACGTTTGTGGTGTCCCATAGTGAAGATATGATGATAAAAAAACGATGACTAATTGCAGATGATAAGGTCCACACGTTGTTATTAATTATTTTTCATATGGATTTGAAAGTTTAATCTATAGTTAGTAGAGGTGGAAATCTGAATCCATTTACTAACGATTACGTCAATTAAATAACCGAACTACGACCATAAAAACGCAGTTTAGGAAATTATGAACTTATTTTTCAGTTTTAACTCATAATAAACTCACAAGTCAGGGAAAAATTCAAAAATACGAGCTTATGAAAATTTAGCTAAAAACGAATACTTTTAATTTTCATTGTTATGTAACGGTTTAATTCGTTACGTATGGTGTGTTGGCGGAAGGTGCAAGGAATGGAAGAAGGGCGGACCTATTTTGAATATGCGTTTGCATTGCTGTACAAAGCCGAGGACCAGGCAGGGTAGTTAGGTTCATGTGTTTTGAGGTAAAAATGGGAGCTTTTATTTGGTTCATAATTATAACTCCGTAATTGTTGATTTGATTTGTGATATTACCAAATATTACGTGTTATCGGTCATTTGCAGTTATTGACAGCTGTAAAATCACCAACAAGCTCTTTAATCTTGAAGATTGGTGGCATACTTGAGGGCCGATTATTTTGCTTAGGTACGGTTTGTTATCTCATTTTTTACGTGTCCATGTATATAGTAACTATCGCCAAAAACTCAGATACTAAAACATAAATATGGTGTAAATATCATAAATTTTAACCGCTTTTGCTAAAACACTTAAAACTTATTCCTTCTTTAGAATGGCATATTCTATTCTAAGAGTGTGTTTGGGATTATTCATCTGATCACATCTATGATTATTTCCTTAGTTTTAAAGCATATTAATAGGCGTCATTATATATGGCCAGTAATATTAAAAGAGAAAGTCAAGCCTCACGGTTTCTGATTTAACTTTGCAACGTGTTAAAGCAGGAAACTAAACTGAAACATACTTACTATAATGTGTTATTACGAATGAATAAGTTACTACAAGGCACTGTTACAAATACTAAAAAGAGATCTGTTAATAGAGTTTTTGGTGTAGAACAATTTTGGGTATATACTACTAAATAAAACAGCAATCCCAAATGCACCCAATGTGAGGAGAAAAACATAGTTACAGGCCCCACACCCACATATCCCCCCCCACCCCCCCGGCCTCACCAACCCCTCCCCCCACGCCCCCCACACCACCCCCTATAAGGACTAGGTGTTACTTCTTATGCAGTAAACGCAACGACGAATAAGGGGGGTCAATGGCAACACAAAATCAGAAGTGGACGAGTAAGAAAGAGGAAGTGTCATTTAACGGTGTTGAAAAGGATGGCCTTTAGAAAAAGGTGCGTAGGAAATGGAAAATGCAGATAGTCTGGACAAACTTTTAGAAACAACGGTTGAGAGGGAGGTGCGCATTCAGGTTGGTTGTGTGTGTCTGTGTGTGTCGGTCTGAGGCTATTAGTACCTAATTGCTAGAAACAATCAAGCTCTAATCAGTTATGTTTGCCTTGAATAGCTTTTTTACGATTGAAGTTTTCCAAGTTATTTTGTTTTTCTTATTGTGTGTTAGTGGGTTGAATATTGGAAGAACGACATACTTATGAACAAAGGTAATGCTCTCCAAACATCATTAGATACCCTTAGATACCTATAATTAGCTATCCAAACACCCCCTTATCTGCATATCCAAACACTATCTAATGCATTGTGTTTTATTGTAGTAAATTATTACATTGTCCAGAGCTGCAATGAGATGATGGTAAAGAACCAAAAGCATGTTCAAGAGCCCGCCACTGTTGAGAAATGCACAGAGCTATTAACAATTAACATTTTTCCCTTTCGAGCTCCAAGCTATTATGTAATCAATATTGCAGCCGAATGTGCAGGTATCATTTTACCCTTTTTCCGGACAACATGTTTATAAAATTACAATATTATGTATTTGTGTTTATAAAATGACTAGGCTGTTATATAGTTTAACGTTACCTGTTTTTAACTTTTTATACTACTTTCAACACATTTGATTTTGTTATGTTCTATCAATATCTATACAAATGTATTTGTATTTGACAATTGTAGGTTATACTACTTTCAACACATTTGATTTTGTTATGGTCACATCATCCCCAAATTCAACCTAACAGAGACATAAGGGCCATGGACCTAACTGACAGAGGAATATGAAGCTGGAGGCCGAGCTTCGCAAAACCGAACCTCTAGCCCGCCCATTGGTACTGTTTATATTTAAAAATATATTTTTGTAAAATTTTGTCATAATATTTCCATTTTCACATTTTTGCGGTTTGATTAATTTAAATGGGACATCTCAATTGATTTATACAGAGCAACTCATGAGGCTGGTGCTGCTACAACCATTATAAATATGAGGAAAACTCAAGTTGATGATTTTTCAGATTTGAAAATCAGTGCACGGCTTGGAGAGGTCTGCTTCACAACAGCAAGGTGAACTCAACCGTGAGAGATAATAATTTAAATACTCCACAAACACTCAATATTCACTTACCTTACCTTCATTGTTTCAGAGAGTATGATCGGGCATTGTATGGATGCAGCTGGAGGTATGGAAGCAATTGTTACTGTAAAAGCAATTCAAAAAGGATGACTGCATCCCACAAATAATCAGTTTGTATGTTACACTTAAAATTGATTTTTTTCAAATTTAATCATAACAGTAGCGAAGATGAACATCGTCCGGTCTTTCTTTAGCGGTAGTCTTTTCGGTGGTACGCACCCACGATTTGTTTTATAGTTTATGAAGTTTCTTAATATTTGTTTATTAGTTTATTGTAGGTTTGTATTAGTTGTTCGATTCACATGAGATCTTCTGTACACAGGTGGTGGTGGTAGCAGCATTCACTCAAAGCTGAAATAATGTACTATGGGGCAAAGTGATGTGCTTCAATAAAATGTACTAGCTGTCAAGATTTTGGAAAAAATATATATATCAGACATCTTGATACAAAGATGCCGTTCAAGTTGAATAGACGGCAGTTTCCTATTCAAGTTTGTTTTGCTATGACCATTAATAAAAGCCAAGGACAGACTTTGTCACAGGTTCGTAGAACTATAAATACATTTGAGTGAATTTAACCTTTATATCAATATAATTAAACACTTAAACATTTTCGCAGGTTGGGTTGTTTTTAAGAAGACCCGTATTTTCACATGGACAATTATATGTTGCCGTATCAAGAGTAAATAGCAAGAAAGGATTAAAGGTGCTCCGTTGTGACAAAGATGGGAATTATTCAAATTCAACTACAAATGTTGTTTAAAAAGAAGTATTAGTTCGTATTTGAATGTTTACTACCTTTTTGTATGTTAAGAATGTTTGGTTGATATCAAGGTTTTGTATACACAATAATATTTTGTAGTTTCTAAAACTAATCCTGTTTCATTTTGTAATTTATCTATTAATGATTAGTTGGTTATATCATTTTCAATCGACATAAACAAAACATACACGTAAGATCACTATGTAGTAAAAAGAAGCTAACCCGCCCATCGGGCGGGTTATGACACTAGTTATACTAATATTTAAATTAGTGTTTAATCAGATGTAATATTTTCATGCTAGTTTCTACAACGAAAAAAAACGTAAAAAAACGAAAAAAAGTGAAAAACAGGAAAAAAAATAAAAGTTTGTCGAAAGTATATCAAAGTGGGTATTTATAGAAAGATAATTAAATGCTCGTCGTGATGATATATTTTTTTGGCTTAACGATTAACGGTTTAAGAGATATTAAAGTTTAAAAAAATAGGTGAAATAATAAAATATTTTTAATCTCAGTCATTGATTTCTTTTTAGATAGATGGTACGGATGAGTCCCCTAGTATCTAAGCTTTTTTAAGTATCCAATATAACTCCCTAGGAATTTTGGTTAAGATTAATTTTATGATACTTTAAAGATTAAAGTTGAATGTATCATTTTTGGATACTATCTCGTAGGGGTGTGCACGGTTCGGTTTGGGTAGGTTTTTGGTTAAAGCCGAAATCAAACTGGAATATTTGGTTTTTGTAAAACCCAAAACTATTCGGTTTTTGGCAATTCGGTTTTTTTGATTTTTTATCGGTTTTGGTTCGATTTTTTGGTTTTTAAATCAACAAACTTATTTTACGTAAAAAATAGGCTATTCTTCTTTACTTTTTTTCTGTCAAACTAAACTTAATAATATTTAGTTCAAATTTCTACAATTACACACATATAGATGAGACACACACATATGCAAGTGAATATACACATAGTATGATCATCGTCTCATATGTATTGATATGTTGTCAAGTAAACATACGTACACGACAAACACGCATATAAACGTTAAAATAAATATATCATAATTCTACCCACAAAATAAATATGAATTTATAAATTTGATTTATTTAGTTATTTATATATCTTATATTAATTATATATTACTATATAATAAAACCGGTTCGGTTCCGTGTTTTTGCTATTCGGTTTTTTCTGTTCTTTCGGTTTTTCCGCTCACCCCTACTATCTCGTATCAATTCAGATTCGTCTTATAAATCTCCCACTTTCATTTAAGTTTACTTAAATATTAGTTACAAATATAAACACACGCAGTAAAATGCGTATATAATCAAATGCTTGCTTGTTAGTTTTATAAGAAATTTTAATATTTCCGTTGTAAAAATTTGTAGGACATAAATAATATCTCGACAGAAATATTAAATTTAAAAAATTTCCAGCGGATTAGAGACGAATAAACATGGATTTCGGAATAGTGTCAAATATTCGACGATACGTTACGTAAATTACTCAGAGATTTCCGAAAAAAGCCATTACCCTTTGGAAATTCGTTGAAGTTGGTCGAAAAGCAAATGTGTCGTTGATTTGACGTAATATCGTCGGTAATTAGCCACACGTTACAATCTGTCAGAAAACCCGTCAGTAAAAGTCAAATTTCTAGTAGTGCTTCTAATTGGTGTAGTTTTGTTGATCATGTCTGGCCAAGATGGCAAACATGAAGGAGTTTGTTAAAATTCGAAGATGGGCAAGTGACTGAGCGGATTTTTGGCCCAACCATCACACTATTATACAACTGGTTTCTCATAAACTGAACAAGGTATAAACAACTAGCTAGCTGATATGAATTAGGAGGGAAAAGCAGTTATAGCACGTGAGGGGCACGTGCTGGGTTTTATACTCTGCACATGAGGTGCACGTGGACTTCTCTTAACAACTTTTCCCGCCTTTTTCTCTTTTAAATACCAACTTCTACTTTCATTTCCATTGGTGCTTTTGATTGTAATTTTCCTCTCTCATTTCTGTAACAACTTTGTAACTGAATCAAGCTCATAAGCTAATCAATAACAATTGAGTTTGAAGGTCCAATTCCTATTCTTTGTTTGAGAATTCATTTTCTTCTCTAGTTCTTATATCATTTCTATTAGAAATCTATAAGTTCATATCAATTGGTATCCATAGCCTCTTTCCTGGCACTTTCATTTTTCCAATCAAATTCTGTTAGTTTTCTAATCAAATTCTGTTATTTTTTAGGCAAAAAACAATTATTTTCTGGCATAACTGTTTTCTTTGGAGTCCGATGTTCATAACACATAAATTCTTGATTAGTTAAGCAATATCTAACTGTTTTTAACAGTTTTATTGTGGTTCTAACTACTCAAATTGTGTGTAGGTGACTGTGTGATCAAGCTATTGAACTGGTTGATTCTTGAAGCACTGTTACAGTGTAACAAGAAGCAGGCAATTATCAAAGCTATCATTAGCCATTCATTTTAATAATCGATATAGTGACTCAATTCTGGTGTATTATGTTCATAGTAAATAGTCAACTATGGTGATCCTGACAAGAAATGCCAGTTCTACTAGTGCTAATAAGACAGATGAGAGTTTGAAGGATATGGACACAAGGTTACAAAAATCAATCACTCAATTGAATCAGACTGTGCAAACTCTTACCACTGATTTTGAAACAGTTAGGGTTAGTCAGACATATTTAACTAATGAGGTTTCAAGAATAAGAAGTGGAGAAGGTTATAGTAGAACATAATACTCAAGATTGGGCAAATTGGAGTTTCCAAATTTCTTAAGAGAGGATGTAAAAGGATGGTTGTTTAGATGCCAACAATTTTTTTACAATGGATAATATGCATGATGAAGATAAGGTGAGAGTGGCTTCAATTCACCTCTATGATAAAGCTTTGGCTTGGCACATACAATTTGTTAAGATCTATAGGGAAACTATGACTTGGGAGCTTTATGAGTCTGAGATCCATAGAAGGTTTAGAGCATGTTATGAGGATCCCATGGAAGAAATAAAAAATTTAAAGCAAACTGGTATAGTTCCTGATTATCAAGATAAGCTTGAGGCACTGATGAGTAGGATGGAATTGAATGAACAACATGCTATCAGCTTTTTTATGGGTGGATTGTAGAAAGAAATTGGGTTAGTGGTAAAGATGTTCAGGACAAAGACTCTTTATGATGCTTATCACCTAGCCAGGATGCAAGAAGCTGCAAAATCAGTGGTCAACAAGAGGTATAACCTTATTTTGCCTACTCCCAAACACTCTACTACTACTAATTTGTTACTAGGAATATGGCCTATACTCCTAAATCACTACAAACTCAGTTGGCTTTAACTACTACACCTTTTAACAAGTCTACTAATGTTGTGACTACTCCTCAAAGGAGGAAATTGACACAAAAAGACTATAAGGACAAAAGATCTAAGAATTTGTGTTTCTACTGTGACCAAAAATATGACCCAAGATATGAGTGTAGTGGGCAGTTGTTTTCATTAGAGCTATTGGCAGAGGAGGAAACCAATGAGGTAGAGGACGAAGTAGAAAACCAACTTGAGGAAGAATCAGTAGAAGAACAAGTAGTTTACCCATACATTTCACTAAATGCTTTAGCTAGAGTCAACACTTTTCATACTATGAGAATTGAAGGTCATGTGGGAAAACAAGATATTCATATCTTGGTAGATTCTGGTAGTACACACAACTTTGTAGATGTTCAGTGCACTAAGAAGTTAGGATGTGATATAAAAAGCATTTATCCTCTACAAGTTGAAGTACTTGGGGGAAATCAAATTCTGAGTACATCCACATGTAGAGGGTTCACTTAGACTTTGCAGGGTTAAACTTTTAAGAGTGATGTTATGCTATTGCCATTGGGGGGTTGTGACATGGTTTTGAGAGTCCAGTGGTTATCTACATCAGGGGACATCAAATGGAACTTCCTTACTCTGAGAATGAAGTTTTCTTTTATGGGCAAAAAAGTCACTTTAAGAGGCACTTAACAAGCAACATTATAGTGGATGAATGGAAAGGATTTTAGGAAAAATTTGAGCACTAATAAGGTGGGGTTAGCAGCCTTGTCTCTGTGTGTGTATCCTACTACACTAATGGTTATGTCTAATAAGTCTGGGCATAATAATCTCACAAGTATGGAAGAGTAGGCTTTGACTCAATTGTTAGAAGACTTTCAAGATGGTTTTGCTATCCCAAACACCTTGCCACCACACATAATCACATAATTGTCTTACAAGAAGGGGTGTCACCAATAAATATCAGACCTTACAAATATCCCCTACAAAAACATATTCTATTGAGCTAATGGTTAAAGAATTACTTGAAACATGAGTGACCAGACCTAGCCATGGCCCTTTTTCCTTACCCATTGTTATGGTCTAGAAAAAAGATGGAACATGGAGGATGTGTATGGATTATAGAAATCTCAACCAGTATACAATTAAAGAAAAGTTCCCTATTCCGGTCATAGAGGAACTTATAGATGAGCTAAATGGAGTCATAGTGTTTACTAAACTTGATTTAAGATATGAATATCATCAAATCAGGATGGCTGATGAAGATGTACACAAGACAACATTCAGAACTCATGAAGGACACTATAAGTTCCTTGTCATGCCATTTGGACTCACTAATGAACCCTCTACCTTCTAATCATTGATGAATTCGGTCTTTAAAGATCACCTAAGGCACTTTATACTGGTATTTTTTGATGACATTCTTGTACATAGTGATTCTATGGAAGCCCATTTACATCATTTAGCCAAAGTTATGTAAATAATGAGGACAAACACCTTGTTTGCTAAGCAGAGTAAGTATGTCTTTGCTGTGGACTAAGTTGAATACTTGGGGCATATTATTTCTGCTAAAGGTGTTGCCACTAACCCTTCTAAGATAGAAGCTATGAAGAATTGGCAAGTACCAAGGAACATCAAAGAGCTAAGGGGATTTTTAGGCTTGACATGCTACTATATGAGGTTTATTAGTGGCTTCGCTATCAACATCGACAATAAAACTTGTCTATTCAGCTTCTAACATCATACACTTTGAGTCTGTATCAGGACATGATGCTTCAGCAGATTCCATAGATGAAGCTAATCCTGGAAAATCTACTCCTAAAGATTCAATATCTCAACAAGGTATTGATAAAGGAACAAAAAACTATTCAATTGATCATATTATTGCAGGTAGTAACCCAAGTGTTCTTGTAGACAAAACCTAATATGCTAGAGATGGGTTAGAAACTATCCAACCTAAAGCAGGAACTGAAAAGGAGGCTAACAATACTGAAAAGGAGGCCAACATTGATCAATATGAGTTCAACACTTCTCTTGACCTTTCCAGCTCTGATGATGCCACTAAGGAAATCAAGCTGGAGGATCTGTCCAAGCTAGTCAAAGATGTGGATGTTGACTTTATGGACCTGGACTCACTAGATGATGATGAACCTATCATTGTTCAAGATAAAGAAGAGGAAGAAGAAGTTCATGCTGAACAACATACAAAAACTAAAGACATGTTTGTTTCTCAACCTCCATCTCCTAGGTCCATTCAAATTCAAGAACTGACCAACCAGGTTCTTCTTCTCTAGTCTCAAAACTTCTAGCTGGAACAAGAAAAAGTTGCTACTGAAGCTAAAGCAGTTTTCCTTAAAGCTTAACCATCCTTTCTAAATATGGAACAACTTACTGAGCTACTGGTACAATCCCTTAAACTTGAGCTCTCAAAGCTTTTAACTTCTTATGATTTTAACAACTCTTTACCAACTGTGCTGAAAGAGCTTCCCTCCAAGCTCAATGATATCTATGGGGAATTCAAGGAGTTAAAAAGGTATGTAAAAACACTAGAAATTGAGCTTCCATGGGATTTGAAAGAAATCCCTACAAAACTAGAGGAGTTTCAGTCAACTGTCTCCAGTCTTACCAAACAAGTTGATGAGTTGCACAAGCTTAAGCTGGAAGTTCCAGCTGGATTACTTGCTTTACCAGGGCAGGTTTCCTCTATTACTGCTCAGCTATCCAAGCTCAAAACATTAGATGCTCTTCCAAGTCTTCTCAACAGGGTTACAAATGAGCTGAGGGTCAGCTCTTTCTTCACTACTGACCCCTAAAGATGTTGGGCCATCAGTTGCTTGCAGGGCCTCTTTATATATTCCAGCAACCACAGGAGTGGAGGCTGGAGGTTGGCTTGGGTTAGAGTCCTTGGTCGAACTGGACTTTTTCTTTTTCTTTAAATGGCCAGTAGGGATCCAGTGGTCTCTTTTAAGGAAGACCCACCTTTGGTTGCCTTAATCTTAGACAAAGGATTATGCTTTTAAGAAGTTGGTTTCTTCCTATGTCCATTTTTAGCTCTAGGTTGTTTGCCTTTGGAATCCTTCTTCCTATTGTAGGAAGAGGTATTGGGAGCTTAAAATGCCATTGGCTCCTTTGCATTGCAAATAACTAGCATATGGGCAGTGAAGGGAGGTCCTTCAGGTTGGTTTTTCCTTAGTGACTAATTGTAAACACTAAAGATTTAGGTGAGGTTAAGAGTGACATCATCAGTTCTATATCCCTCCATTTTGTATTCTAGTAATAGGGATAAAAACCTTAGATATGGAACAAACTTTTCCCTTTTTGTCTTCTTCAGCTTAGAGACAATATCTTCCCAAATCAGCTTAGCAAAATCTATATCCACCCCATTGGCTAGACAATACAAGATTGTGGCATCTTTGTTGGAGATTTGGTCAAACCCACTAGTTTTGCCCACTAAGCACTGATTGATTTGAGCCATTAGCAACCTCCACCTAGAAGGAAGAAAACTCTTTTTAAGGGTACCTTTGGCTTCAATTGCCTTACTATACCTTACGGTTAGAAACTATTCTTTTATAGTCTCTATGGTAGGTGGCTCAACATAGTTTTGTGAATGGGAAAAATAGTTTGACCCAATGGCTTTTCTAAAAGATGTTAGACCTACTTCTCTTTTTATATGCCCTATGAGAGTTGAGAACCAAACTTTGTTGGAATCTTTAAGAACTTTGGCAGTGTACCAAAATTTACAAAGATACTCTTTATATTAAGTTAGGGTTCTTTTGAATGCCTCAATGAAGTCAGAGACAACTAGGAAGTGCTTTTTGTTTGGATGATCATGGTAGAGTAAGGCAACTTCATTGTTTGTTTTGAGGTTGATTTCTTCAAGATTAAAATCAACTTGGGTTGCAGGATCAAGAGGAATAGGAGTTCCTGGTCTTCCAGGTTGATCCTGTTGGGGTGATGATTCTTGTTGTGGTGGGATTTGTTCTTGGTTTAATGATTCTGCCATTGTTGTTTTTTGTTATTAGGGTTTAAATGTTTTGATTTGTTTAAGTGTTTTTGTGTGTATTTTTTATGAGAGGGATTGATATGTTAACATGATTTGTTAAAATGATTTGTTAAAATGTGATGATATGATTCTATATGATGTGTTTGATTGGGTGAAGTTTTGAAAACTTTTCAAAAAAATTTATAACTTCTATTGGAAGTTATAAAGTTGGTGAAAGGTTTTAGGATTTGATTAGCATGTGTGACAAACATTTCATTTAATGAAGGTCATCAAACATGGTTTTCTGACACCTAGAATAGTGAACAGTCGTCTATTCACTGCAAAAGTATGTGAGAGAAAGTCTGAGATCATCGTAACATTTGGATATTCCCTTTTTAATAATATTAAAAATAAATAATTTCTTGTATAAGAAATCACTTAAAGAAAAATATATTATTAACTTTGAAAATCTCTTTTGCTTTGAAAACTGACCCTTTGATTGATATTTTGAAAGAGCTAAACTAGGTTCAGGTTTGGTGTTATGTTATGCTGAATTGATAGAAATTTTGACATATATCATAAGTTCATAAACTGAAAGCGGATAGTCACTAAATCCATAGACCGCTGGCGCACTTGTCATTTTACAACCATATGATAAAAACTAAAGAGGAACTTTAAAGCAGATGGTCACTAAATCCATAGATCGCTGGCGTACTTAGAAGATACTCAAAAGCTAAAGAGTACTTTTGTTTTTAAAGCGGATGGTCACGAAGTCCTTAGATTGCTGGCACAATTTAAAATACTCTTTAAAACTGAACTGAAAGATTATACATGTGTTGTTCAGTTTTGACACATCGTTGAACCACTTCAGCTTTCATTTTCAAAATTCTTTGAGGATTCAGGTTTTAAATCATCAATGTTCAGCATACCTAGTTCAACTATCAATCTTTTGAAAGTTGGTTCCTCTAGAGGCTTGTTGAAGATATCAGAAAGTTGATATTGAGTGGGAATGAAATGTAATTCAATGTCCCCTTTCATGATATGATATCTGATAAAGTGATATCTGATATCAATGTGTTTTGTTCTTGAGTGCAGAACTAGATTGTTAGAAAATGTAATAGCACTTGTGTTATCACAAAATATGGGTACCTTCTCATATACTATGTCATAGTCACTGAGCTGACTTTTCATCCATAGTATATTGGCACAACATCCACCAGCAGCTACATATTTAGCTTCAGATGAGGACATAGCTACAGATTGCTACATTTTAGCACCCCAACACACAAGTTTGCCTCCTAGCACATGAAGTGATTTTCTTGTCCATGTTGCATCCAACATAGTCAGAGTCTGAGTATCCTTTTAGGTTAAAACCTGAACATTTTAGATACTAAAGACCAAGACTTGGAGTACCTTTTAGGTACCTAAAATTTCTCTTAACAGCAATATGGTGAGATTCCTTAAGATTTGCTTGTTGTCTTACACAAAGACAAGTTGAGAATTGAATTCTAGGTCTGCTGGCAGTAAGATACATTAGTGATCCAATCATACCTCTGTACTGAGTCTCATTTATAGCTTTGCCATTGAGATCAGGTCCTAAGTTATTAGGAGGTACCATTGGAGTTTTCACTAATGACCCATTGATGTCATACTTCTTCAGCAGATCTTTGACATAATTTTCTTGGTTGATTAAAATGCCTTTTCCAGATTGTTTAATCTAAAATCTAAGGAAATAGGTGAGAACACCCATTATGCTCATTTCATATTTTTTTAGTCATCAGTTTTGCAAACTATTTGCACAATTTTGTGCTGGTTGACCTAAAAAAAATATCATTAACATAGATTTGAACCAAAATCACATCCATTTTGATTTTGTAGACAAATAGTGTGTTGTCTATCTTTCCTCTTACAAACTCATGTTCAGTGATAAAGGCTGAGAGGGTTTCATACCATGCTCTTAAAGCTTGTTTAAGTCCATAAAGGGTTTGTCCAATATGCGAACTCACTACTCTCAAAACCTGGAGGTTGTTTGACATAAACTTCTTCTTTCATTTTTCCATTAAGGAATGCACTTTTGACATCCATTTAATAAACTATGAAGTTCATGTAAGTAGCAAAGGCAAGAAAAATCCTAATTGCTTTAAGTCTTGCAACTAAAGAAAATGTTTCATTATAGTCTATGCCTTCTTGTTGATTGTAGCCTTAAGCTACAAGCCTTGCCTTTTTTTTTAATTAAAATGTTAGTTGCATCCCTTTTGTTTTTGAATATCCATTTAAAGCCAATTATGGTTTTTCTATAAGGTGAAGGAACCGGTGTCCAGACATTGTTTCTAGCAAATTGATTAAGTTCCTTCTTGTATTGGCAGTCAACTCCCATCCAGGATCTTAAGTGCCTCAGAGACCCCTCCTAGGTTTCTATCTTTCATTGAAAAGCCTACAAATAGACATTCCCGAGCTGAAGATCACTTATTCCGTTAGCGATTACCCTTTGTATAAGTATTCTAAGCTCTTGGATCGGCCTATAATGTTAACGGAGCACAAATGTATTGTCCTTTAGACCATTATCTTAAGGAGCTGGAGTGGCCATAAGATGGATGGAGTGATGAGATTACAGTTTGGATTATTGAAACTATTTGGTGCTGAAGTATCCTCAATTGGAGAGGATAAAGGTTTAGTGTTCTAAACATCTTTAGTGTTTGTGAGGTTATCAATGATTTGATCATCATTGGTATGATTTAAGTGTTCATACTGGTCATCATTTAAGATTTCATCAGATTGAATAGGATGATCATTTTGATCATGTCTGATCACCTTGACCATTTTTGGTCAGAGTACGCATCGCTTCAGTGACAATAGGTTATGGTAATTCATAGGGATCTATGAAAAATAACATACATTTCCTAATCACTGATACCTCTAAGAAGGTTCATAGTGATGAAGATACTCATCAGGTGGATATCTTTCTTAGTAAGCAATAGTGATATTGTCAACTAGAGGTTTTGTGAATTTGATAGCATTAGAGATTTCATCAAATGTGATGTGGTAGGTTTCTTCAGATTTTTGTCTTTTTATATTGAAGACTCCAAAGGCTTTGGAAACAAGTGAGTATCCAAGAAAATAACCATCATCGGCTTTTCATCAAACTTTCCTAGATAATCTTTATGATTATGGATGTAAACTGGACATCCAAAGACATGAAAGAAGTTTATGTTTGGAAGTCTCTCACAAAAAACTTCATAAAGATTTTTGAGATGTCTTTTAACAATAGTAGACATGTTTTGAGTGTAGCATGTAGTGGCTATAGCTTCGGTCCAGTATTGTTTTGGAAAGACAGATCCTGAAAGCATTGCTCTTACAGCTTCTATGAGAGTTCTGTTTTTTCCTTTCACCAACACCATTGTGTTCAGGTGTGTAAGGAGAAGAAAAGTTTTGTGAAATCCTTTTTTCATCAAAGAAGTTGACAAGAATGCTAATTCTGAATTCAGTACCATTGTCAGTTCTAAGTTGTTTGACATGAATGTCATTTTGGTTTTCAATTCTTTTGATGAATGACATAATGGTTTTAGGTGCATAATTTTCTTTTTTAAGAAGTATACCCAAGTAGTCCTTGATATTCATTAATAGTGATAAGGGTAACTTTTGCATGTGTTAATCGGACCTAGGATATCATTCCAAAAAACCAAATCCATGTAAAGAAGATGAAGACATTTTCTGATAGATGAGGTTTGTTTTGTTTTGAAACTGGATCTATGATGTTTTCTCTTTTCACATGATGAACATGGTTTGTACATTGAGTAGAAAAGTAAGGGAAGACCAATAACAAGATTTTGTTTGGCCAGTTGGTTGATTGTCTTGAAGTTTAAATGAGCAAGTCCTTTTTTGCCAAAAGCCAGTTAAGTCTTTCACAACTATGGCAAAGAAACGAGATTCTGTGCAGAGATGTGCCATGTCAAGAACATATACATCTCTTATTCTAAGCCAATCATTACAACATCTTGTTCGAGTTGAAGAGTGGTTCCTCCGTTTCTCATCAAACTAAACAATAATATTTAGCATCATACATTGGCTTAATGCTAATTAATTGTTTTTAAGACCATTCACAAATGGAGACTTTTTTGAAAACTAGTACCATTACATATAATAGACCCACATATCCTTCAGAGTACATTGTGAAATCATCTCAAATACCACCTTGAGTCTGGTTGTCCGCATATTAATAGAGATAGCTTTTTGACACCAGTCATAAGACTTGAGCATCCACTGTCCAGTACTTAATGGGACTACATGATTTCCGCTTTGCACACATAAGTTAAATGGTTAGTATTTGCTTAGAAACCCACCTCTATGTATCTTATATCAATTATTATTTTGTGATTCATCTTTTTTTGGATTGATATCTTTTAGCTTTCTTACATTAAGTGATTTACGTCTTTTGAACTACTCCATGTTATTGTGATCAGTTTGTATGAACGAGCTACCAACAAGTTCACAATCCTTACTCTTCTGACATGCAGAGGTTCCTAAGTTAATTCTCTTTCTTAGATAAATATTTCAATTAAGGACATTTTGTGTCATGGTTATAACTTTTACAAATCTCTCATATGGATAGTTTACACAATCATCATATTGAGATCATATAAAACCCACATGTTTGCATAGTGGGTAAGAGTTCTTGAAGGTCTTAAGTTTTATGATCTGATGAGGATCCGACCATAACCTTTGAGATCTTAGAAACGATTTTTCATGGTGCTCATGTAATCAGCAAGAGTCACAGTCTTTATTAGTTCTCTCACATTTCTTACAAAACAGAACTTTGTAACAATTCTTAGAGAGATGGTTGTTCATTTCCACAAAGTTCACAACCTATTTTGAATTATGTTTTTTATTTGTTTTAAAGAGAGTTTTGGGGAACCTGTGGAGGTTTTTTGTTTTTAGAGTATGAACGTGTCATCTTCACCATTACAATAGATAAGGGAATGTCATCTTTAGTTTTTACATTCTTTAGTTTACCAGCAGGAGCTGAGTTACTTTTAGATGATGAAACCTTTTTATTTTCCTTAGCAAGAGCTAAGGTTGGTTCATTTATGGTAACACCTTATAAAGTTTCAGCTTTAAATGTTGAATTAGATTTTCAAACTTTGATTTATAGTCTTCAGTCCAGACATATGTACAGTCGACTAACATGAAGCTTCTCAGAGAAGGAAGGGGTGCTACAAAAAAACTAAAGATGTCATCAGCTAAATGACATGAAAACCAGGTACCGCTTAAGAGCCAATGACAATAATCTGAAAGGATCGTTATTTTCATCTGTGACACAGCCAAGAGAATCTATACGATGTTTAGATTAGGTAAATTAAACCTTCCAAGCTTTCAGATAAACAAGGTCTTTTCAACACCTGGAATAGAAACCTTTTGTGTCATCACTAAAAATTTTACAAAGACTAAGTCTTTTGCCGCAAAACTGAGTGAATCTTCAGTGATTGATCAACTCCCATAATTCTTTTCTTTTGAGTAGAATTTATTTGCATTGATACACAGATTTACTTTGTGTAGAACGTTAAGCCATGTTTATGTGATGGTTTTAGCACTTTAAGTTCTTTTTTTAAGTTTTGATTCTCTTTTGAGAATTACCACAGCTTTACAAGTTGCATGGTAAGAAAAATCAATCTTTACCAATTTAGCTACTTTGCATTGTTCACTCTTGACAAGATCTCTATGTTTTGTTACAAGATTATTTCTTTTTTATTTAACAAAATTAAGATCAATACACAAAAATCAATAAAAGATTTTCTTTCATCATTATCTTCTATTTCAAGAAGAGTGTGTACCTTTCTCATAGAGATCTTCACCCATTCACCATTCCTGGCACTTTCTTTGCCAACAGCAACATTATTTATCATCACAAAGTGCATGAGAAGTTCACTTTAGTCATTTCATTATCATCATATCACCATCTTCTCATTCCATTCATAAGATTCAGCAACAAACCGTATGTTCTTGACCAAATAAAGATTTAGACTTGATGAAGTACCAAATCTGAGGAGGGCCAACTTAGTCCTAAAAATTTATATGTATTTTGTTTTCAAAGTATTTGGTGGTCTCAGTTCATGTTTTTGTTATAGGAACTGAAGAATTTGTATGAAGTTGTTTTGATATGGTGATAGAGTAAGATGGAACTAAATTTCCTTTGAGAAACAAACTCATGCAAAGTAACCTTTCCTCCACATTTTGGCATTAGTTTCATATCATTGCCTTTGCACCCTGAACATTGGTACCTCTTTTTGAAGAAGCCTCTTAACTTGCCAAGAAGATCTTTCATGAATTCCTGCTTCCCAGTCACTCCAGTATTCTGCCCGCGCCTTCTTAATCCTCTTCAATCATCAGGGATAAGTGAAATCATAAAATTAATACTCGTGTCAAAACGCTCGCATCCAAGTCTAACAATACAGGTGAGATGAAAAGCATTGACAAGAGTTTTGCAGGGTTAAATATTTTTCTTTTCATATCCTAAAATACTTCTACTAATGGTATTCTTCATATAGTAAACTTTACCCTAATAGAGAAGCAAGCTCAGAATCTTTAACATGGTTAGTGTTTCTAAGACTTTGGCAAAAACTTAGCCACTTCTTTGGTAACCCATTGATGAAACCAGTATTTATCTCAAGCTTTGAAAAGTTTGATGCTATTATTTACTACTTCATTCATCAAAGCTTTCTATTTGGTGAAAGTTTGTGTTAGATTTTCACCTTCTTTGAATTTAAAGGTATTATAACACAACTTCAGGTCCATAACCCTACTCTATTTCACATCAGAGGGGCTCTCATGATATAGTATCAGGTCTTCTCAGGTTGATTTTTTTGTTTTACGATTGATAACACTATTCATTTAGTCGTCTGGTAAGACAAACATGATGAGAACTTTTAAGTTTAGATGGTCTAGTTTAATCGAGTTTTCTTCAGTCACTCGGTTGTCCACTGACTATTTTTGTTTCTATTACCACAAGCATTCATTGGACAAAATGACATATTTCATTAACGTTTTAGAATTAGGAGGCAAGTACCAATTGATTGTGGCCCTAGATGGGTGTCGTTAGATTTCAACAAGAAGTTTTACAAAACTCTTTAACAGAGAACCTAATTCTTGCAGTGAAGCATAAGGTAAGACTAGGGTTGTATCGTTATCGTCTTAGGGGAATATGTTTAGGAATGCTCTGAGTCAGAATCTAACAAAGTCTAACGGGTTGAAGCGATATTCTTTTTGTAAATATTTTACTAAAAGCAAGGTAAATCATAGTTTTGAGAGGTTGTTTTGGTTTACTAATTAAACTAACAATAAAAAAATAAATCGTAAACTACGTATTGTGATAACTTATATTATAAACAATGTATTTACTTAATTATATGCGCTACTTTCTCATCTTTAACTGCTGGTTTCGATACTTCGCTCAGATTGCTTCTCTATTCTTGTGCTTTGTCACACTGTGAATCTGTGTAAAGTATTTCCTAAGTCATGAACGAATTACATGAACCTCCACCCCCGCCGTCTATTTAATATTATGTAAGGCAACGCACAAGTAAGGTAGTATGAAAGGTATTACAAGGCCCCTAAGAGTAATAATATTAAATACATATGAAAATAGCGATAAGAAGGTATCACATATATGGTTAAAGGTAGAATGAAACTATTACTGATGGATCCAATCTAACACACTCGCGTATTCTCTAGACTCTATGCCAATTTAATATCTTAAGGCTAGTTCTAAAGCCTAACGCGCACATCCATCACAAGAAGCAACATTAAAAGGATCTACAATCCAAGTTTCATGCAATTATAAGTAAATACTAAAGGATCTAGCCTAGCATGTTATAAGAAGGTAAACAACACAAATCAATCAAAACAAAACATAGACATATTGAAAGATCAAATGGGATAAAATGAACTTTACATTGATAAAACAATGGATTAAAGACTGTTACAATAGGGTTTTGAGGCCCTAAAGACGGCCAAAAAAGATGCCAAACTCGAATGTAAAAGTTAGGGTTCGTCTCCCAAAAGTTACACACTTAAAACCCTAAAATCAGTTTTGTATATATAGGAAAAGCGGTGCGACTGCGTCGTGTTGTAATCGTGATGCCGTCGCCACGTAGAATCTTTAAATCACTTTAGTCGCTACCCCTGACGCCGTCACCAAATCCATGACGCCGTCACTTTGAAAATCCTGATGTCGTACACTTAGTAATCGCGACGCCGTCTCCATGCTCTGTATGCACAATTCATCATGATAAAAGTGTAGGAGCTTCGTAGTTTGTCCCTTAATTTCCTTCTCAAATGAGCCCAAGTCATTGTATTCCTCCAAAGTCCCATCCAAGTGCTAAAAACATAAAAACAAACGATTAAGCACATGATCTTGGCATATTTGCATGATTTAGAAGGTGTAAATGACTCAAAAATAGTGTATATAAATAACACCTCATCAATCCCCCTACACTTGAATTTGTCTTGTCTCAAGCAAATGAATTTTTCTACATAGACAATTAGCAGATATGGGGGCATTTATACCTTTACTCTTTAAATAGCAGTTTACGAGCACAAGCTCCCCTATACCTCGCAATTAAAAGCACTGGAAAGCATGATACTACGAGCACACCCTCAACATAAGGAGTTTGGGATTCTCTCTTTCGCCTTAGGTGTAGATAAATTATAACAACTATGGGAAACATAAAATTAACACTCATGATAAACGTCAAACACGTGTCGTAATAATATATAAAGTATTTCCCGTTGGATATAAAAATTACTTTAGGAAAAAGTATATATTAATCTCCGATGTCCGTATCCACGCGAGAATTAAATTTGAGATTAGTTAAATGTTTTTTTTCGTTTATGATTGATTATTGTTAGTTTGGTTTTTTGGTTTTTTATACTAAATTAAAATAATATACTAAATTATACTAAATGAGAAAATAATCAAAGCAAATAGATATAACTATAAATACAACGAGATATGCTTGTCAATGATGTTTTCGGATCTTAAGTTGAAGGTAATTCTATTATTGGAACAATATCTGACAAAATAATATCTCTCACTACGGTTTGGTTTCGATATTAAAAACACATTTCTTATCAGATATTAATTACTAAATCAATGCCTAATTATTCTTACGGCTTTTGCCCGCTCGAATAACCAAAACACTAATCTAAATAATCCAAAATTATTAATCAATAATCACTTTTTATTTCCACACTTATTTCACCAAACACTACTCCACGTAACAAGCATAAAAAAAAACTACTCACTAATTAACATAACTAAACTAGCATAAACAAACATAATCGAATAAGCTAAATGATCAAAAATATATATAAGACGAATATGCTTGCTAAGTGATATGAAAAGATCCTTAAGTGTGAATTTAAGTTTTTAATGACGAATTACTACTTGTAAAAAAATTATTTTCTCAAAACGTTGGTCTTTATTGAAAGCAATTTCTTATAAAGGTATTAGTTACTAGATTTGATGTTTGATTATTTCTCCGGATTTTGCCCTTCGAAATAATCAAATAAGAAATCTAAATAATTCGAAAACTATTAATCAATAATCCCGTTTTAAAATCCACACTTATTTTACTAATCACAATCACTTAACAAGCATAAGTAAATCTACTCGCTAAACATGGCAACTAAACGAACAATAATAAGCATAACAATAATAACAAACATATTAAGCTAATTAAGCTAAAACTACAAATTATTGAAAAAGGAAAAGAAGGAAGAACCCGATTGAAGAAAATTTAGACGAATTTAAACCACCCGATCTTATAAACTTAATTAAACACGAAAAGTATGTAATTTTTCTTTAATTATTAGATTCTAAATAACTAATTAGCTAATAAAGTTTTGAGCTTTATTCACTAATTAGCTAAGTAAAATCTTAAAAAACTTGAAACTTTAGTAGTAAAATAAGCTTAAAAGACCCACAAGCTATTCGCCTAAGTGTTGGATCGATTTTATCAACATTAAAACAATCAAAGTTAAAGTGCACAATAAAACAATAAGCTATTAAGACAAAATAAGCTAAAAAATGATAAAAAGACAAACTTGGAAAATAAGCTAAAATTAATAGATCCAAATCCACCCGAAACTAAGGTGTTCAACTCCGAAAAGTGAACGAGAGACGGGTATATTTAAGGATTGGATCTATAACAATAAGCTAGAATAAAAAAAATAAGAAATCAAAATAAGCTAATATAAGCCTACTCGAAAAGCTTTAAACAAACATGAATATAAAATAAGCTTAGATGAAATAAGCTATAAAGAGCTTATTCGAATATAAGCTTAAGATCTAAAAATAAATAAGCTAACAAGAGCTTATTAGAAAATAAGCTAACAAGAGCTTATTATAAAATAAGCTAAAAAGAGCTTATTAGAAAATAAGCTAAAAAGAAAGAAAAAGAGATGAGAGAATAAGCATAAAGAAATAAGCTAAAAATAACACCAACCTTCACCAAAAAGCATCTTCATTAATCAAAATAAGCCAATACAATAGGTAGATCCAAGAAGCTAAAAGCTTTACAATAAGCCAAAACATAAAAATAAGTTAACTATTCTACTCCTACTCCTAAAACTAATACTACTCTACTATGTGAAATGTAAAGAAACAAAGAAAAGGAATTGAATAATCCCCCAAAACTGGATCGAGAGCCTTCAATATATAGCCACAAGTGGAGTGCGGAATAGTAATTTTATCCCTTTGACAGCTCATTAAACGCAGCAACGGTCAAAAATGCAAACCTTGGATCGGATCTAAGGTCATGCTTTCTCAGCCAATTAATGCCAATCCTTGAACCTAGTATACCAGCTGTGACCTCGGAGTCACGCGTGACACGTGTCAGTGTCTGGTTGGTTGATGTTGCTGACTGGACGTGCTGACGTGGCGGGAAGGGGATAAATAAAAAATTAGCTACAATGGGGACTCGAACCCCCAACCTCCTGGATAATAGGCAACATGCCCAACTATATGCTCTATTGCCTTTTACTTGTAGAAGTATGTAAGCCATTAATATTTAACCCTTCTTTTTGGCCTACCAGATTTATAATGAGGTTCAAATAGATTTTTAACCGGTCCATTTAAGGAATTTTGAACCGGTTCAATTTACAAGGAAGGTATCGTTAGACTTGTAATTTCATGCTCTTTCCAATGGTGTGCTCGGGGAATTTTCACGATTTTGTTTAGATCTTGATAAACGCGAAAACGTCGTCGAAAATACCCAAAAATCACCGTTTTTGCTTCGTTTTTAATCCTTTGTACATGTAAGACATAATAACACAATACAAACATATTTGCAATATAATTAAGTATATTTAATGGTTATTAGTCTGTTTATTAGTGTGTTCCGGGGTATAAATGATGTGTGTTTAAGCACACATTAAATTCCCCCACACTTAGCCATTGCTGGTCCCACACACAATGTTTATATTACACGCCCGAAAAGAAATAATTTAACCCCCCTTAACTTAATAACCTCCCACATCAAACAAGAACAGAAAATGTTCATTAAGAGAGTTTAAAATCATTTGTTCCTAAAACGCCCCTGTTTTAACCACTTATTTAGTAATAGATAAAAACCAAGATAAAATTTATTTAAAAGGCTTAAAGAACGGGAGTTCGTCATCCTCGATTTTCACAATCTCTAAACCAAGCTTAAAACAAAATCACAATTAAATATAAAATTAGATGCTAACACTACTCATAAATGCTAATTGGGTAAACAACTACTTTTTGCTCCCTTATTCTTAATTCCTCTACGGGTTTTATTCAGAAAATATAATGTGAAACGAGATCACTTATTTTATAGACTTATTATTATAAAGGAGACTGGTTTAAACCATAATTAGTTTGAAATCCTTTCCTAAAGAAACGAAATATTAAGAATAAGGTCCACGTTAAGGTTCTAATTTCGCATGATTTAGGGGTTATCCTTTTTATTTCATCCGAAACAACTCAACTACGAGTCCAGAGACGGAGGCTTTATTTAGATAACCCCAGAGTCAAAATTTGGCTTTATTATTATTAATGCAACAATATTAGCCCTCGGTCCTTTAAACAACTGCATTATCAGGAGCGAACCGACCAGAACTAGTAGTCTTATTTCGACCTCAGAAAATTCCTCGACCTTTTTAAAGGCTGAGACAATGGGAGCGAACCGACAAGAAACAACAAACTCTTATCAGTCTCGGATTATTATTATTATTACTTCCACCCTTTAAACGACTGCAACATCGGGAGCGAACCGACAGGAAACAGTGGTCTTATTTCGGCTTTGGTTTATCACATTATTATTATTATTATTTATTATTTTTATAGCCAATTTTCGAGTCATGTGGTCTTTTAACTACCTAGACAATGGGAACGAGCCGTCAAGAATCGGTAGCCCATTTCCCCACAACACTGACAAAACCTCAATGTGTACCTTACTTTCATCATAAGGAATCCCTAAGAAGGGATCAAAACTAAGAATCGCAAAAACCAAATCAACTTTATTTATTGAAAATTATTTTATTTCGTTTATTTAGCTGATGGGAGCAAAAAGCCACAATTAACCTCTATGAGCTCTAAAGAGATCCAACTACTCCACGCTTAGCATCTATCTTATATTCAACTCTATCATTTTTTGTTCTTTGCAAAATTTTTAAGTTTTGCAGATGCTTAGTCTCGAAAGCTAAGGGGAGAGCTAGAGTGCAAAACTCGGTCAAGTCAAAATCTCCCTAGTCATAGCCTACCGGCCTACTTATTTCTACATTTTTATAACATTTTTATTTTAACAATTTTATTTTTATTTTTTATATAAAATAAAACAATATGGTTTTGTTGAACAAGTGGTTGCAGGAGACAGTAGCCAAGGGGGGGGTCACATGATGAAAAAATCATTTTGAAAGAAACCCTCCACACATAGAACGAACATGTGGCCTCCAAAGTTCAAAAAATGTAGGTTATTTAGCACCCACACTTAGGAACAAAAAAGGAAAATGCAAAAAATTCCAAGTGTGAAAGGGGAAACAATATATATATGATCAGGAAAGAGGATTTCCCTAGATATAATCAAGTGAATGATCAGAGACCGAGTGATTAGAGGATTGAAAACAAGAACGGTGGTTTTCACGATTATAGGGAATCCTGCAAGCAAAAACAGATACCCACGAAACACAACATGGAGAGAAGCACTCCCCCACACTTAGGCTAAAAATACATCTCACTTATTTAATCTAAAAATAAAAAATAAAATAGATAGATAGATAACACTAGTTTCCTCCCGAGAAGCGCTTGTTTTTGTTCGAGTCTCTAGCTAGACTCTAGTGTTACTTTTAAATTCAGTGTCAAATCCATCACCCGATGTGAAGTGAGGATGGTAAAAGCGATACATCACCTCCGTCGGTGAGTATGAAACATGACGGGGTGATGGCATATGATGAAAACCAAAAGAAGGGGTCTCCATCACCCTTGTCTTCTCACCCGACTAAGTCAGGGAGAAAAAAGAATCAATCATTACAACTCCTAAGCTCAATTACTTAGAACGGGAGGTGGGTGGTGACAAGTAGGGTGGACATTTTAGGTAACACTGCATGGAGTGGGATTGGATAATGTCTCCTTCGATAAGCAATGTTCCAAAAATATAATGTCTCCCTCTGGACTCGTAATACCCATCATCAATTTCAGTTGGAATTGAATCGTCTAGGCCGATCTCACTGTGAGCTCTTCAAATTTTAGTCACTATCTATAAGGACTAGACAACGAGTCAGGTTTACCTAAAGGTTCAAATTCAAATTAGCGACTTAGGAGGGTCCAGGCTACTAATGTCCTCAAACTTCTCATCAAAAATGTGATTATCATTACATAAGGTATAATCATCATTAAAGTCGAAGAGAGAGTTTGAGAAAGTCACATCATAAGATCTAGGTTTTGAATCATCACCTAAAGGCTCATCAAACATTCTTTTGGTAGAACGTAGATGTTTGACTAAATAACTAAAAAGTTCCTTAACCAAATGTCTAGGTAAGTCAGCTATATCCTCGTTCTCCATCAAAAAGTAGACTACTTGTTCTCCTAGAGGCGAATTGATATCAAAATTTTCTTCCCTAACATCAGTGCTGGGCAAAGGTGTATTAACAGGCATATCACACTGTAAGTTACTATCCGATGTCACCTCAGACTCCCTTGGGATTAGGACAAGATCATCAACACTAGACTTTATCAATTCGTTATTTTCCCTTGCGGGAGTAGTGCTAATAACCTCATCCCCCATTAAGAGGGTGTCTGCAGGTTCCATGGTAGTCAAGAAGGGTAGAGATGGTGTGTATGCAGGATTCACCTCAATATCATCATCGCTCTCCTCATAAACGAAAGAATTAACTAGAGGCTTAGGGGTAGGGGTACCAAGATTCATCATCATACTAAGCTTGTGGAGACTCATCTCATGAAGAGGCGGATGAACGATACGGTACTGCGGAGATTGGTCAAAACAGGATGAGTCAAAATTGTTATAAGAATTAGATTCATAGAAAACCGGGTTCCTCAATTGGCAATTAGAATTATCATGAAGTCCTCCACAGTACTCACAGCAGTTAAACTGCTGTGACAAACTTGTAGAATAATATGGAGATTGGTCATTACTAAAGTTTTGATTGCTACACGGGTCCTGCTCTAGACAAGCGGGGTCAGTGTTTGACAATCAAATCCATAGTGAGGACTATGTCCACACAACTCACACGAATATGTCTTGTATTGGTGATGTGGAGGTTGGTTGAAGAACTTTGGTGTTTCATTATAAGAATAAGGATTTAGGTCATAGACAAACTCATTTTCGGATCCTACACTACTACATCCAGGATAATTTCCACCATTAAACGGACCTCCACACCAAGAGAAACTATGATGAGCAATATATCGTTCCACAATACGTGCCAACTCTGCAAAAGCCACTTGTAGAGCTTCCATAACGATAAAGAATTAAACGGAATAAGAAGGTAGAGAATATAAGAATTAAATGAAATAAGAGGATAAAGGAGAATATTTTTGAATGAGTTTGGTCATAAGAAACAAACCGTTTCCCGACCCTACCAGACCAATGCCTACAACCAAGGGACAAATTCCACCAATTAGAGGCCCCCACAAAACAAGCTCAACTAAATTGGCCCTAAAGTATTTGTCTTTCAAATTGTTTCAAAACTTGAGAAAGTTTTGCCGCTTGCTCATTTAAAGCTTCATAGTCAGACAAGTGCCGAATAAAAGAATAAACGGATAAAGAGGTAAAGAATGATAAGAATTAAAATGAAATAGAGAGGATAAAGGAGAATATTTTGAAGCTATTTTATATGTATATATATAACTAAAAAGAAAAATCAAGTAGAAAAATGTAAAATATTTTATGGATTATATAAAATAATAGAAAAAATAAAAAGAAAGTGAAATGGAAAAATATTTTTTTTTGGATTATAATATTTATATAAAATAAAATAAAATAAAAAAGGAAAATAATTTTTGGATTTCATAATTTTTATAGTATACGAAAAAAAACATTCAAAAAAAAAGGATCTCAAAGCACTAACTCGAAACACCTACGAAAAATCCGTCACAACTCCACCCCAGGCAGCAGGCGACCATTTTTGAATAGACTAAAAAAACATGTCGAGTAATATATAAGCATTTCCCGTCAGATGTAAGAATTACTTTAGGAAAAGTAATAATTAATCTTCCGGATGTCGTATCCACGGGGAGAATTGAATTGAGATTCACGTTAATGTTTTTTCTTTTGAACGCTTTGATTATCTTTTGTTTTGGTTTTTGGTATTAAAACTATTAAAAATAATAAAGTAAATTAATACGCAAATAATAATAAGGACAAATCCAAATAAGATCTAGAGATATTTAATAAAACGGATAGCTTGACAAAGTAGGTGTTCGATCCTTAAGTGTTAAGTGTAGTTTCTTAACGATGAAATCAACACCCGTCTAAATAATTATCTTCTCGCAACGTTGGTTTTTATTAGAAATATTTTTTATCAAGATATTAATTACTAGATTAATGCCTAATTACTCTTACGGTTTTGCCCGTTCGAATAACCAAAAGACTAATCTAAATAATCCAAAATTATTAATCAATAATCACTTTTTATTTCCACACTTAATTCACCAAACACTACTCACTTAACAAGCATAATAAAACTACTCACTAATTATCTTAACTAAACTAGCATAAACAAACATAATCGATTAAGAATAAATGATCAAAAAGATAATAAGACGAATAAGCTTGCCTAAGTGGTACATGAGAAATATCCTTAGAAGTGTGAATTAAAATTTTATAATGACGAATTGACAACACGTAAAAAGATTTATTTTCTCACACGTTGGTTTATATGAAAACAATTTCTTATAAAGGTATTAATTACTAGATTTGATGTTTGATTATTTCTTCAGATTTTGCCTTTCGAATTAATCAAATAAAAAATCTAAATAATCCAAAAACTATTAATCAGTAATCCCTTTTTAACTTCACGCTTATTTCACTAATCACAATCACTTAACAAACATAAATAAACTACTCACTAAGAATACTAATAAAGCAGCAATAAAAGCCTGTAAAATTTTTAACTAAATAATAACTATCACTACAAATGTGAGAAAAAAAGGAAAAGAAGGAAGAACCCGATTGAAGAAAATTTAGACGAATTTAAACCACCCGATCTTATAAACTTAATTAAACACTAAAGTTTGTAACTTTATTAGATTCTAAATAACTAATTAGCTAATAAAGTTTTGAGCTTTATTCACTAATTAGCTAAGTAAAATCTTAAAAAACTTGAAACTTTAGTAGTAAAATAAGCTTAAAAGACCCACAAGCTATTCGCCTAAGTGTTAGATCGATTTTATCAACATTAAAACAATCAAGGTTATGATAAACAATATATATTAATAAGCTATAAATTATTCTAAAGACAATAAGCTACTAAAAAGATGAAAACTTTAGATCTAAATCTATCCGAAACCTAGGTGTTCAACTCCGAAAAGTAAACGAGAGACGGGTATATTTAAGGATTGGATCTATAACAATAAGCTAGAATAAAAAAATAAGCAATCGAAATAAGCTAAATAAGCCTACTCAAAAAGCTTTAAACAAACATGAATATAAAATAAGCTTAGATGAAATAAGCTATAAAGAGCTTATTCGAATATAAGCTTAAGATCTAAGAATAAATAAGCTAACAAGAGCTTATTAACAAATAAGCTAAAAAGAAAGGAAGAGAGATGAGAGAATAAGCATAAGAAAATAAGCTAAAAATAACACCAACCTTTACCAAAAAGCATCGTTATTAATCAAAATAAGCCAATACAATAGGTAGATCAAATAAGCTAAAAGCTTTTCCAATAAGCCGAAACATCAAAATAAGCTAACTATTCTACTCCTACTTAATACTACTCTACTATGTGAAATGTAAAGAAACAAAGAAAAGGAATTGAAT